>NQFO01003222.1:358-11777 GCA_003991265.1 Pseudoperonospora humuli | reverse complement strand
CCAAGGTCGATTGAGAAGTGATCGATCGTGTGACTACTGCTTGATATCCGTATCGCAAGTGCAGTGATTCTTTGATCAGCGGCAATGACTATGGTGGAAGACATTTTACAGGTCCACGTGCCACAAGAAGCTGAGACCTACCAGTGAACGACGTGTCTATTGTAACAACTCGCTTTCTGACGTCACACGTTTCCTTAATAACGTGATAACGGAAGGCTCGTATACAAAATCGTTTCCAGTGTATGAAGCATTGGGGAATGCCGAAAGTGTGAGGCAACAAACGAAACGTGTTATTTACGCGACATATAACGTCTAATGGTGACTTGCCAGTGACTACAGCTTCCAGCACATGCATTAGCTTATTGCCGCTACGGCTGTTTGTCAGAAGGTCTCTGAAGGCTCGCGGATGGTCATCTCGTCTATCTTTGTGCGTTTGTGTCCAGAGACTATACTTTCAGCACCAGTACAAAGCTGGAAACGCTGGTCAAGTGCAGTGATACCAACTGCGTCGCCAACTGCGTCGCACTCGAGGATATATTCTTGCTCCTTGCAACTGACCTGCCATATGCGGATATAATCCGTTTTCCGTTATACTGACGAGAAACGATCAGTTCACAGATCTACTGCGACTTTCGTCGTTATTGTGCGCGTGTGTGTCTGAACGGTGACATTGACGCTGCAGATATCACGGGACAGTCAAAGTCCAATGTAATTCTCATTGCCACGTCTATCAATCTCAACGGTTTCTCGCTTGCCACGATCTGGAGGATTGTGCGCTTGAAATTGACGATCTCGATGCTTTGCACGCTATGTCTTGTGAGCTTCTTCACCAGTGTATGCTGAGTGGTCGATGCGGTCACTGTCGTGGACGTGCTGCTTTCAGATGCATTCGGTCGTGTGCTCTCAACGATCCAATTGGTTTGTATGCATCATCTACGTTGAATAGCTGTGGCGACCGACCGCCTTGCTGTCGCAAGCGTGATCAAGAGCAAGACTCAGCAAAGGGACTGCTTAGCGGTAACAATGACTGCATTGAGTCAGTTTGGGTTACGATCGTCTGTGATTAAATGAATGCACCCGATACCAGCAGTGTCGAATGGATCCCTCGAGCCGTCATTTGTTTGAAAGACGATGCCAAACATTGATGATGCTGCTGCTACAAGAATTACTTAGTAGACGCAACAAATCAAGCTATCGCAAATGCTTAACGCAAGTGTTTGTCAACATTTGCTACCACGGCCACGAAATTGATGGATAGCGACAAGAAGACAAGGACATCATCGTCCAAGGTCAGTTATGCCATACAAGCAGACGTCTACTAATGCAACATGAGTGACGATGAGCGACCGTGCAAGTATGAAGTACGACCTAAACGCTGCAGCATTGCGCAAGATTTGGTGTGTCCGAGCTAGTTGTACGAGCATCGTGGTGTGCGATATCGATCAACTATTGCACTAGAAGTCTCCATCGCTAGTTTGGCTTGTCGCCGAATTCGCTTCCGAAGACTCAAGTCGCTTCCACGACAGAGCTGCACTTGCCACACGCGGCGCATGTGACTGCAGTCTTCGTTTCGAAGATTGTGATAATCACCACGGCCGTCATGATGCGGCAAATCTTGCTACTGTCAGTCTTTACTCGGAAAGCATCGTATGGTCAGTTACGTCAATCAGAATGTAATGGCAACGATTGTAAGAATGATTCGTTTCTCGCAATCGCAGAGTACGGGAAAAGAAAGAGTGTGTCCTTAACGAGTGTAGGGGTGACGAACTAATGCTACACTTGCTACACTTGTGGTCAGTGGTAAGCTCGGACTATTTGCGTGGGACTGGGAAACGAACGTCTCTCTTTTGACTCGTGAATCTTCAAGCCTATGTCCGTTACGAAATGGACAAGCAAAACGAACGTCATTGAGATGAAGATGGGTATTGCCTAGAATATGCACCACATGGCTTCCAACGTCGCGGTGGATGATCGAAGGCTACAATTCGTAGCCTATACAGATACACAGAAGACGGTCATAAATGTCAACATTGACTGATGAAATCGCCATTATCGTTTCAAAATGATGACAGCCAGAATCAGATCGAGTAAGTTGTGCGGTTCTACCTCGTAACAAGCACACTTTCATGTTTACCAGTGAGTAGTCAGGCAACCAGCAAGATCAACGCATTTTGGCTTTCGTACTCTGCCATTTCTGGTGCTCTACCACTTAGCACGCAGTTCGTTAGGGAACGCAGTCACGAAATCCAACCACTTCTCAACGTTCGGGTACTTGGTCAGGATGTCCTTAGCCACAACCTTTACACGTTCAAACACGGCTGTGTCATCCTTCGAGGGAGACGAGCCATTCACAAAAGTGGATTCAGCCAGACGCTTCTCCAGTGCGTCCAATGCCACCGATCCCGTGGCGGAGATCAGCGAGGACGAGCCGCTGGCTGAAGGGGCCGGAGCAACCTGTTCATCCGGCTTCATGGCAGGGAAAAGCAGTACCTCCTTGATGTTGAAGCGGTTCGACAAAAACATGGTCAGACGGTCGACACCGCAGCCCCATCCAGCAGTAGGCGGCAGGCCGTACTCCATGGCAGTGCAGAAGGACTCATCATGTGGCTGGGCCTCATCGTCACCAGCGGCAGCCTGCTCCATTTGCTCGATGAAGCGCTCACGCTGCACCTTAGGATTGTTCAGCTCCGTGTAAGCATTGCAAATTTCTGCACCAGCCAAGAACAGTTCGAAACGTTCCGTAAGTGCCGGCTTCGAGCGATGATACTTGGCGAGTGGAGAGTTGTACACGGGCTGGTCCATGATGAAGAAAGGCTTGGTCCAGTAAGCCTTGTTGTCCTCAATAAAGTGACCCACCAGCTTATCCAGTAGACGAGCAATTGAGCGAGGTGGAGCACATTCAAGTTGGTACTTGCTCACTTGCTCTTCCAGAACAGCCACACACTTCTCAGGGTCATCGATCGGGATCTTGACACCTGTAGCCTCTTCAACAGCAGACACCATGCTCACCCGCTTAAACGGAGGGGTAAAGTCGATCGTCACCGGCTCTTCATCAGGCTCCTTCTGAATCGTGATGGTGTAACTCCCTGTGATCTCCTTTACCATTCCTGAGAAAAGCTTCTCCGTCATCGTCATGAGGTCATTGTAGTCTGCGTACGCCATATAGAACTCACAACTGGTGAATTCTGGGTTGTGCGTTAAATCAATACCTTCATTCCGGAACTGACGTCCAATCTCGTACACTCGATCGAGTCCACCAATCACCAATTGTTTTAGATACAATTCTGGCGCTACACGCATGAATAAATTCATGTGCAAGTCGTTATGGTAAGTAACGAAAGGTTTGGCTGTTGCACCTCCCACAATCATGTTCATCATGGGAGTTTCGACTTCCAAGAAGTTCTTGTCGTCTAAGAATCGACGAATGAAGTTGATGATCTTAGCTCGTGTGTAAAACACGCTACGAGTGTCATCGTTCATGATGAGATCCAAGTATCGCTGACGATACCGTGTGTCTTGTTGTAGAGTGAGTCCTGCATGGCTCTTTGGCAGCATGTGCATACAAGGAGAAAGTAGAACCAATTGCTGAGGAAAGATCGACAGCTCTCCCTTCTTTGACTTGCCAGGGTGGCCCTGGACACCCACGATATCTCCACGACGTAGAATGCTGTGGATCTTGGAAAACGCTTCTTCGCTCTCGTATGAGCCAATATCCGACATGATCTGCAATTTCTTGCCGTCTGCGCGGAGATCGTAGAACACCAACTTGGATCCTGATGCTCGTTTACTATGCAGCCGACCAGCGACCGAAACCACATCAGCCAAATGGCTACCTGCCTCCACGTCACCGAATTTTTCGTGAAATTCAGGGAGCGAAATGGATACGTTGAACTTGTGAGGATAAGGGTTGACACCTTGACTCTCCAGTTCCACCAGCATCTTCTCACGGTTGGAAAAGTAGGCGGTAGGGTCTAATTCTTCCTCGTCGGCGAGAGTTGAGGCTTTTTTCGGCTTGGTGGCAGTCTCGGCAGCCTTTTTGGCAGCTTTTTCAGCCTTAGCTTTAGCTGCCTTCTCCGCCTTTAGACGACGCTTGAGCTCGTTCTTGCTGATGGGTGCAGCGGGGGCCGCAGAGTCGGTAGAGGGGGGAACATCCGTGCTACTCATGGCTTGAGATCACTTGAGGGACAGGAGGAGACTTGGACAATGATTGGCACAGGCAGGTTTTGGAAATCACATATGGTTCGAAGAGCTAGAAATACAGTTTAAGAGCAGATTCGACAGCGTTCCTTGCTTAGCGCCCGTGAAGCAGCGTCATCACTGTGGACCCAGCGTTGGCAAATTTGGCTGGTATGTAGCGCAGCGCACAGCTTTACATACGCAGTATCCAAGCACTGGAAGGGACTAAAGGAATATACGCCAAACAGCAAGAGTCGTCGTACGACCTAGGAGAATGCGTTCAGGAAGAGCAAGGGCTATATCTGTGAAGAAAAGTAGTCGTCGTCACTTTGCAAGCCAAGTAACGAGCGACAATTACAGCCTGTCAGTCTTACTAGCTCGTCCAATGATGAAGAGTAAGGAGCGATTGTACTTAGTACGGAGTGCCTACGCTAACACTGAGACCGCGACATAGCGGCATCGAAAGATTGTTGCACAGCATGTGGTTAGGGTTTGTACAACTCCCGCGCTCTCTCATGGTTCAAATTCAAACAATTCCGCACTCGCTACCGTCCGAGTCACATCGTCCGACATGAGCGACGGACGCCTGCAGCACTTGCTGCAGCCTATTCGGTGCGTTGCTGTACTCACCTCCTACTTCCCCCTTCTCTTTCCTTTCTTATCTCGGTTTAAATTCGTTTTTAATTACGCAGTGACTTGAGTAAAAACTGGAATATCGACCTCGCCACTGAATTAGAGGAATATATGGACAAATTAGAAAATTTAAACATCGCATTCGATCCCGAAGATGGCGCCAGCATTCCAGGAGATAAGAGCAGTGCTGGTGTCATGAACTTTGCTGAGGCGGCGCTGTTGATCCAAGGAACGAGCGTCATTTACAGTCGTAAAGTTGAGTATCTTCATGCGTTGGTGTACCAGACACTGGCGCATTTGTCCAAGCAGCAAGACGATAATCAGCAGATTCAACAGAGTAGAGAAGGAGGGGATGTACCGCAAGACGAGGAAGATGGAGATATAGGCGCAAGCGTCTTTAATAACCCACTGCCACTCTATGATGAGCTGGAGGAAGCGAAGACGTCATATATCACCCTTAAGAGAGCAAAACAAGAAGATGACGAGGCAGGAGGCAATAGGACAAGGAAAAGCAAAGAGGCCAAGGCGCTGAGCAACAGCAAGAACAACATTCAGGCGTCGATTGCGTTGATGGGGTCACTGGTGCCGGATGAGCGAGACCATGGCGAAACATTCAAGTTATTGTCGTGCAATTTGCATGCAAGTGGCGTGTTACTGCTGGATGAAGCGAGTAAGAAGTACCTTGGAGCACAGCAAAGAGCAGTGGAGAATGCATTTGGCGAGACGCCTGGAAGACACGGAGGCATGTGGGTAGCTGCTGACGGAGATAATCCAGCGACTGCACTGAATTTTGACGATATGGATGGGAGCGATGATGATGAAGGAGGCGATAATGGCCTCGACGATCAGCCGGACTATGAATACGATACAGGTGCGCCACTGCATGACACTTCTGTGGCTGCTGCTGCAGATAATGTACAACGGAAGGAGGGAGTTGGCGAGGAGCCGTCTCGCCCTGCTACATGGCCGACGACTGTTCTACCTGCGGGCGAGAAAGACCCGTGGGCACCATTAGACGCGTATGATGCTAGCACTTCTGTGGCTCGCCCGTTTAAGAAAGGACGCTCATACCCGCGTACACCAGCGTACAAGAAAAAGAAAGCAGGTTCCACAGCTCTAAGCAACAAGGAAGGTGTCGTGGGCATGGATGATGATGCGGAAAAGGATGGTCTATCTGATCCTGCATTCCAGAACCGCTTCTTTATAGGATCGAAAGGACCGCAGTGGGCATCGTGGGTCTGGTCACAGACTGCAAGCGAGAATCCGATAGAGAAGACTTGTAAGCGCACATTCTGCCGAGCTCCCCTACTGGTCAAGAGTTGTGACGCGCTGTGGCAGCGTGAGGCTAAATGGCGTAGCATCATGCGTCGTTGCGAAGCCCGCGAGAAACAGAGTGCCCAAGCTATGCTACTGCGTGAGCAGGCCATGGAAGAGGAGGAAGCGGACGGAAACGATCAGATGCAGGCCTTGACGCTATCTACCGCTACAGCACGCCTAGACATGGCATTTCGGAATGATACAACTGGCAATAACGATGAGGAGGAGGAAGACGCAGATGACAATCACTATGATGATGGCTTTGATAGCGGCGATTGGAACCAAGGAAATGATATGGACAATCCGATGGGTTCCTATGAAGCTGCCGCAACAGTCGCTGGTTCCTCTAGCGAACCGCTTACGTACGAGGAGATTTGCAGACAGCACTTGGCGTCGTTCATGTCCGGCACCGAAAAATATGTCCGTGAAACAGACCTGAGCAAGCAAGTTAGTGACTGGCAGGAGAGACTAACGCCATTGCTTAAGCAGCAGGACTCCCACCCGCCTTTCGATATTCACCACTATGGTCGTGAAATTATTGGGCGTTTGGAGGAAGAACACAGGCTCGATAAGCATAACAAATCCGCCAAGCGCGGCAAGAGCAAACGCGCCAGATTAGGCCAGGATTCAGGGGACGACGAGAAGGAAACAGTGCCTTTCGAGACCTTGGTGGATGGCAAAAGTCAATTTGAGGTATGCCGTCTCTTTTTGGCTTCCTTACAGCTGGCAAACAGCGGAAATGTGTCGCTTTCACATGCGCATAGCACGGCAGAGCACGGGCAGGTGCCGTTCGAGATGCAGCTACTCACTAGTGCCAACACGTACAAAGCGTTACAAGCGTAAATTGAACAAACCAACCAAATAATGTACTAAGGAAGGACACACACACCCTGTTAGTAAACCCCGTAATCCTTGATCGATGTACATGCATGCATGTCATTAATTATCGCAACGCATGTCCGATCCGCCACGTTTTCTCCTGGCGCGCATCTTCAACGTTGAACCACAAGAATGCATCACTCTAGCAGAGACCAAAACACATATCTGACATGAGGAGGATGCAACTGCGCTGAATGATCTGCGTGCAGAGCTCCTGAGCCGCAAACTGCACGATAATGCGCCTCCGTACCTTGTCAACAATGTGGCATTTTACACATGTTTTCAGTCCAGTCGGACAGCGACCGAGTTGCAGATAAAGGTAGAGAATGCGTTGACAGCGCAGTCAGCGCGCTTTGTGTTGTACAAGAACCGCGGCCACGATCACTGCAGATGCAAAAGACGTGGAAATTGTTATAAGCATTTACAGACTACACAATGTAAGGAGTCTTGAGGTAGCAGTCGAGCATATCATCGTTGCGAGCGAGTGGACGTAGGTCTGTACCGTAACTTGCAGCATCAAACTTTTGTTGGCGTCATACCTCTGATACTTGCTTGCTATGCGCTCCGGCTGCCGGCTTTTTATGAATGCTAGAATGGTCGACTTGAACGTGTGTTAACGTGACGTGGATGATCAAACTTGTTTACAATCTAGGCACCGGGACGTTATGTGGTGGACTTTTGGCGTACAAGTCTACCCTGAGATGGAACTTCTCAAGTCGCAGAGACAGAAGTCTGCTGGCACCATCTTGGAGAACGCTTTCAAGCTGAGCAAGAGCTACTCCATCGTACTGTGTCGCCTGAACACGAACTACTGTGTTTCTCGTTTTCAACACGAGGTCCAACGCAGCGCTCATGTGCTGAAACAGTCTGGTCAACCTTCACACGCTTTGATGCCTGGAGAACAGTCTTCGTCTACCCGGCTGAGCCGACAAGACCTTCTTTGACCACTGTTGATCGAGCGCAATGTCAACTCCTCAGACGCGTCTCATTGTAAAGAAGAATCTCAATTTGTGGGAAAGCATCCGTGTGTATCAGTCACATTGAGCACAACACGGACTCATAGAAGTTTTGAATCTCATTATCCTCAAACGAAAGCTGATGGTGGTCAACTCTGGCGTGATGATTTGTGAGCACTTCGAGAAATGCCTTCGATTCTACGTGCTGATCACTTGGTAGCGACCTCACCAAGAAGCAAAAGAAGGAGAAAGGAACCCTCGAGAATGTGATCATGCGGGCATGCAAGAGAATCGACGTGACGGACGTGACGGAAGCGTTGCAGATGCATGACATTCTTACGCCAGATGGGCACGGATTAGAGCGTATAGTGGATCCCGTTGGCTGAGTATACCCAAGAAATTGGTCTGGTATTCTACGTTCGACTTCTGTAGAAGTTCCGGAGCGCGGTTGAGAAGAGGACGGCGGAAGGCGCCCATCGAGAAGGGAGTTTGGGCGTTCTCATAGTTTCCTGTTTCCACTACATACACGAGAGCGCACGTCAAGCTCAATGCGATTACTCTGCATGGTTTCTACGCGCACATCTGGAGTATTACAACGGAGGAAGGTGGGAAAATTGCATTCAACAGACGCGTTAGGGTGGGTGGCGGCAAAAGTGGCGGATAAGGTGGCGGACTTGGTGGTGAACGAGATGGCGGACGATATGGCGGACGAGACGGCGGACAAGATGGCGGTCGCGGACAAGGCAACGATGGTCGGGGATATCCCACAAAAAAGCTTTAGAAATGCTACGGAGTGCTACGCTACGACCATGCAGAGTGTACCTCGTCAAACACTGAGATTGCGACGTGATCGCTACCTTCTGCATGCTGGCGCCGCTCAAGAGCGAGTGGACGCGTTTCGAAGAGCGGACGTGTAGAGTAGGTAGATGAAGTGGTCGCGATAAAAAGGTCCACTTGGGAACAAACCTGAAGGCTGATATAGGTGACTACACCTATATAACGGTAGAATATGCTTTATGATGGTGGTTCAATCCTTGGTCGGAATCCTTTCTTCCACAAACAAAGAAATGGACACAGTGCACTGCCTGATCGAGTATTTGGAGGAATTCCCGCCTGAGGCAGGAGCCATCGAGCTCAAGAATCAGCTAAGCGCCTTCACACACCAAGACTTACGTGCCGCCTGCTCGCGTCTCAATTTGCCAGTGTCCAAGAGACAGAACAAGAAGGGCGGCTTCATTTCTGTCTTGGTTTCATACTGGAAGGCCACCACAACCGTCACGTCCGTCCCACAAATGCCTAAAGCGTCCATTGAATCTCCTCATATCCAGCAAGAGTGTGGGATGGAGCTACCTCATGATGTGGTACAATTTGTACAGCTCTTCCCGCCTCACGGTCACGTCGAAGAGCTGCAAAGCCAGCTCGATGCTTGTCGCTCTAGGACACTACGCTCGGCATGCGTCTTATTGGAGCTGCATCCCAAGAAAAGCTTCACGAAACAGGATTTCCTAGGACTTTTAGTCAACTATTGGCAGGACAGTTCGGCCGTGACGCCGAGAGTGTCTCGTGCTGAAGCGCCTCATGCAAAACCGAGAGTGTCTGGTGCTGAAGCGCCTCATGCAACAACGAGAGTGTCTGGTGCTGAGGCACCTCATACAACACCTAAAGCGCCTCAGGCAACACCTAAAGCGCCTCATGCAACACCTAAAGCGCCTCATGCAACACCGAGAGTGTCTCGTGCTGAGAAACCTAATGCGACACCTAAAGCGCCTCTTGCTGAAAAACCTAATGCGACGCCGAGAGAGGTCTCTGAGGCTGTGCACGCTAAACGACCAAGAACAGAAGAAGGAGATGTAAAGAAGACGCCTAAGAAGAAGAAGAAGGCACTGGGACGCAAAGAAGACCCTATTGAGGAAAAGACAGTGAGCTGGGCTGCGTCACTGGAGAAAGCCAAAGTGGTGAAGGAGTGGGCGTCCGCGATCGAGATCTTGTCTCGCGTGGATGGAAGTGCAGCGAGCATTGAATCCATCAGGAAACTGATTAATGGGGTGGTGAACAGCGAGTTATAAAAGGTATAAGACAGAAAGCACAGAGTAGTCCACTCGTCTTCCAACTTCGTGAGGAAGTTTGAGTGCTTGTTCTAGGGCCGTCCTGGGTGGAAATATTTTCGTAACCACGTATGTCTTTCTTTCTACGCTACGCCTTCCACAAGCCTCCATGCGTCCATCACCGCTAAGCTCACTCTTGCGCAGCGCCAGTGTACTGCTGGCCCCATTCACGTCGCGATACCAGTGCTTGGCGCGGTACGCTCTGCGTGGTTGCAGCGGAGCACTCCGTAGCCTTTGGTTGAGAATCCATCGCTATGACTACACGCTCGCGCATCCTCTTCTTCGAAAGCTTCAGGCCATTTACGCGACGAAAGCGTCTAGCGGCACTGACAGCAAGGCTTGCTCATCCTGAACTCATCTATAAAGACGTCCGTCACGCACTTTGCAACGCCTGTTTCAGCCCTTTCATCGGACTTGACGCCCATACCCTTTGATGCAATTGCGCTTACTTAAGTCCTCGCACAACTTCTTGCTTACCGTCGGCACATTGTACTTTGCGATCGCGTCGACCGTCACGCGAATTATGTGCTTCCGAAAGAAGTTCCGCCTGAGAAATGGCCGATCCACGTAGACTTGTCAACAGCGCTTGCGCCAGACGGAATCGAGTAGAGTGAACGAGCTCTTGAGACTGTCTATCAAGAAAAGCAGAGCACGCGAGTCACCTTTTTGCGAATCAAGTATCGAGCGACGACTGTTTCGACAAGGACGGAAAACAAAACAAAAATCCAAAAACGAGATGTCTTCCAAGAGTCCCGTAGTTCCTTCTGATTACATCATGCAAGACGTCATCATTGAGCTATACCCGGGGATGCAAGCGATGTGCACTGCTGTAAGAGAAGTCCTTTGTCCGGAGGCGAAGACGTAGGCCACGCCGTCGACGTCGATATGGATCAAAGTGATAAAAAGGGATCACCCGCGCTGGATACGTAGGCCCAAGCGTTGTAGCGATCGCGACGTTGTACAAGTGACTACACGATAGTATCGTCATATGGCTGTGGTCGTGCGTGGAACGAGGGTCAGAAGTAACAGCGTATGAGACGATCATTGCAGCAAATCTCGTTGTTCAAGACCACAAGTTACGAGATGTATCTGGAGCGTCTGCAGTCCTCTAGATTCTTCCGTCTCGCCGGCACTGCAGCACACATTCATCATGTTTTACAGTCAATCTACGCTGATTTTGCTAGATGATTCAACCATCGCCGCCCTCTCTGTACTCTGTTGCTCTCGTCTGCCGCCAATAACCACGCATCATGGTTTTAGACCATGTGATTGTCACGCGTTGGGTAATGGCTACTTGGTATATTGGCAACTGAGTTAGTTTTATCTGTAACTAAATGCTAGCTAGACTATCAT
>NQFO01003220.1:0-16150 GCA_003991265.1 Pseudoperonospora humuli | reverse complement strand
CTAGGATGCTCAAAGCTGTCATAGAGACTGGCTGCACATAATGCGTCGCAACGAAGCTCAGATCTTAAAAAAGATGTATTTTGTAGAGGATTGCCTGTCGGGACTAGAAAATAGTAAACTTGAAGCGTCTGAATTCAGCACCTGAGCGCTTGGTGCTTAATGAAGAGTCTCGGAAGCTGTTGCACGACTCACCAGGCCTTCATTTAGCCACAGTAACAGCGGTGTCTACTTGTCGATCTGCGTTGGTGCACGCGCCTTGGAAATAGAGCTTACTAGCGTTCACTCCGACTAAGCCCGTATACTGTTTACATACCACAAAAAGCAATAAAGAGCCTGGTGAGGAGCTGCTCGAGTGATTGAAGCTTGACCTGAAAATGTGATGACATGTTTGCAAAGAAAGCTCTAAAGCTGTACTTACAAGCGACATGAAGGTTATTTTTCGTGATTACTAGAGATTTTCCTGAAATTCGACGCTCTCTTCGATACTGCCTGCGATGCATAGGAGAATGGCCATTACAATGAAGTGCCAAAGAAGAATGCATTTGATGACTGCTTTAGGGTTCAGCATGCAACGTTTGAGCACTTATGAGGTGAATGCGCAGCATATTAACATTCCTTGTTGTCTTCACCACGTCAGTGTCGAGTAATAGAGATCCATCAATGGGCAAGTAGATCACGGTCGATCTGTCATCGGGGAGCTCCATCAGCCCGTGAATATCTTCTTCTCCGAGCTGAAAATCCCCAAAGTACTCCGTCTTATTCAGCTTCCAGTTGGAAATCGTCTTCACATCATATTTGCTGTTGTCTTGTCGCTAGCGAGGTTGCTTTGCTAGCTGCATGCAGGTATATAGACGATTGGCGACTTCATGACGTGTTCCGACCCATAAATCCAGCCTTAGTATTGCACGATAGGGACTGATCCGTTCCCAGCCCCTCATAGCGCTATTTTGTCGTCGTGACACAAGCTTCCAAAACGACAAAAATGCCGGCCACGACCACGAAACTCATTGGTTGCTTAGCAGTGGCTTCGCCGATAGGATGTATGGGATCTGCGAAAATTGCCGACCCGAACAAGCTCTCGACACCTAGTACTGACCAGCCAAGGAATATTTGAGCAACTTGTACGAGCGTCGTGGGATCTCTAGTTTCTTGAAGAGCTTTGACTTACAAAGAGGAAGTCATCAATGAGAATAAGCCACACTCCTACCTGTAATCAGTGCAATCGTACTCATCTCAGCCAGCACTCTGCAGTCCGACATATTATCGACTTGTTTTTATTTCATGGGAAAATCCAAGCTAAAGTTGAATTCATTTGTGTTATTTCAATTTCTACGTTCCTCAACTCAATTTTTATAAACCTTTTTGGACAAAAACGCCATTTCTACGTCGTCCAGGATGCCGCGTATCGAGAACGAAGTTCGTCTAGACTTCAAGGATGTTCTTATCCGCCCCAAGCGCTCCACTCTCAAAAGTCGTTCCCAGGTGGATGTGCAGCGTGAGTTCCAATTCCGCAACTCCAAGCGCACGTGGGCTGGTGTGGTACGGAGCCATCTCGTCCTTTATCCCTTTTTCTCTTGTTAAAAACGATCTTTGTGTATCTAACACGCCAGCCCGTGATCGCTGCCAACATGGATACTGTCGGGACGTTCGAGATGGCGGTAGAGCTGGCCAAGTTTGGGTTCATCACGTGTGTGCACAAACACTACACGCCGTCAGAGTGGACGACTTTTGCTGCCACATACCCAAACGTGCTCGCTACTGTCGCTGTGAGTGCTGGATCGAGTGCCGCGGACATCGACAAGATCTCAACAGTTCTCAAGAATCACCCAGACATTCGCTTTATTTGTCTGGACGTGGCTAACGGCTACTCGGAGTACTTTGTACAGGCAGTTCGCAGTGTACGCGCCGCTTTCCCTGAGCACACGATCATTGCCGGCAATGTGGTCACGGGAGAAATGGTGGAGGAACTGCTGCTGTCGGGGGCCGATATTATCAAGGTTGGCATTGGTCCGGGCTCAGTGTGCACCACGCGCAAGCAGACAGGCGTGGGCTATCCCCAGTTGTCGGCAGTGTTGGAGTGTGCAGACGCTGCTCACGGACTCAACGGCCATGTGATCGCTGACGGAGGTTGCACGTGTCCGGGTGATGTGGCCAAAGCATTCGGTGCTGGAGCAGACTTTGTTATGCTCGGTGGCATGCTCGCTGGTCATGATGAGAGCGGCGGTGAAAAGATCGAGATTGGTGGCAAGTTGTTCAAGAAGTTCTACGGCATGAGCTCGTCTGAGGCCATGAAAAAGCATAATGGAGGGGTGGCAGAGTACCGTTCTTCGGAAGGCAAGAGCGTGACGGTACCATATCGAGGCCCTGTTGCTGCAACATGCAAGGAGATTTTGGGCGGTGTGCGCTCCACATGCACCTACGTTGGAGCCAGCAAGCTGAAGGAAATCAGCAAGGTACGGCCGACTCATTCTCGAGCATATTTCTTCAACTCATAAGCGTAACGACGACTGTTTTGCTCTGCAGCGCACCACATTCGTGCGTGTTTCCCAGCAGCTTAATGAGGTGTTTGGTCGGGCTCCCAATGAGCAAGAGGAACATGTGTTGAAGAAGCAGAAGACGGGCTAAACGCTGACGAGCTCAAGTACAAGCATCAATTTAGTACTACGGAAGTCGTGCGAAGCTATTCATACTACGTCAGAGAGAGAGTCTGTGCGTTAAGAGATCATTCATTACCCACGTTATGCAGCTGCATTTCCAAAGCTCACAGCCATAAAGCTGTGCACCAAATTGGCTCAAAGAATTTGCATTGCGCTTCTAGTTATCACAATAATTCGCATCATTGATGAAGGAGAAAAAGGTAATTTTGTGAAAACAGTTGTGCACGTGTGCGCTAGCACCAACGAGACGGTCGTGACGAAAGCGCTGCAGATGTGAAATGCTCTTACAAGAAACCAAGTAAAGCCAATCGTGGATTTCATGGCCAAATTTACGGATTTGCACTCATTTGCTTTTGCTCGCGCATCAAGGAGCGAGTAAAGGGTATCGCTACCGATAAAGTGTTTGAGGCCAGATGTCCGGGAAGTGGCAGTCTCTGGGGAAGTCTTTGAAGCTTCTTCACAGAGACAAGCGTAGGAACGGGACGGAATTCAACAGCAAGTCTTCACGAATCTCGTGATCCATGTCAAAGTTCGTCAGTGGACTTTTCACCTTGTAGTCAGCCTTGTGCCAAGAAGACTCAGTAAAACAGCCTAATATTGATACTTATCGTACATGCTGGAGCTTCTCAAGAGCAAAAGCAATCACCACTGCGTCACGTGTGTACTCCTTTTCCTTTCTCGACCTTTAGCAGGACAACCAGCTGCTCCATGATCGCGACAGCCGTCTTGGGGTTCATTTTCCTCATGAGATTGTTGGTCTTTTCCTTCTCAGAGCTTTGAGTTCCACGGCGAAACGAAGCCGTCGCATTATGAAGTGCCAATTTTCGTGACAAAAGTTCCTGTAGCCCGCTGAGCCGCTTCTCAGCTTCCTTCCAGCTCTCTTGCACATTAACGTTCCGATTTGACAATGGCTTCAACAGCTTCAAATAATACGCAATGACATCCGCCGATAGCATGAAAATGTGGTGCATGTCTCGATGAATGTGCAGCAAATCCACCAGCGTGTCTAAAGCGCGCAAGTCCACGTCCAATCGGCCCTTGGTCTCATGACTGTCAAAGGCTCTCGGCAACTTGTTGACATCCGTCGACCGTCGATAGGTCGTAAGATTTTTCAATACAAGTAGAAGTTGATGCAGGAGTTCCACATGAGGACGACTACGATTCAATCCACGAATAGCTGCAAAAATGGTCGATGAAATCTGGAGCTGGACGCACTTGTGGCAACACTCACGCGAGTACCGAGTGCACACTTCGATAGTGTGACTTGCAAACAGCATATCCTGCAGTCGTTTTCCGTGAAGGAGCATGTGCAGAGCCATATCCAATCGTGCACCCAACGTCTGCGGCTGCTCCGACTGAATGGTCTTCTCGTCACTAGACTTGACCCGAAATTGCTTCAAACCAGTCGATGAAGTGTCCAAATCAAGGCGCTGCTCTTGTCCAACCAGTTTCATGCTTGAAAACTTCTTGCGTTGCTGAATAATCTCAGGACTGCTCTCATGCAAGCGAACTAAAGTCCCACGCCACCACGCCTGAACTTTTCGCACTAGTATCAAGTAAAAATTACGCTCGCGAGTGGGGACGACGACCTTTTCAAAGAGCCACGACGCGACGATACGCTTTGCGCGCATCTTGGCCATCGTCAAGGCCTTCGCTTCCATCTCGCGCTGGCGTCTTAATTCTTCCCGTCGCTGGCGCTCTACCCATTTGCAGCGCAGCCCCAGCCACCACATTTGCATCCATCGAGCAGCAGCATCCGTCTGTCGTCTTTGTTCAAGTCGAGCGTCAAGGAGCTTCCTGAAGTGAAATGATCGCCAACACGTCACGATTTTGGTTGCATCACGACGACGTTTGTGCACGATAGCAGCACAGAAGCGCGTCCAGTGACATCGCACCACCAACGTGCGTTTTTGACGGTATTTCGCCATGCACTTCGTGTACCAGTGTTCAATTTGCCAGCACGACATCAATGCACGCATCCGCTTTAGCTGTGCCTGAAGAGCGTAGAAGCTAAAGCGACGACGGGCAATCCATCCACGTGCACGCTTTTGAATGCTCACCGATGCACGATGCCGATACAGCGCTCGTCGGAAGTTCCGTCCTGCCATCCACGAACACATGAAGCGCTGCATGATCAACACGCTTGTGCGAGCCTTGACATACCGCTGTTGCGCTATCAAGCCACGGCAAACTGCTTGGATAAGAGTAGCTGCAGCCGTCCGTCTGTGGTACGTGTAAGAGCGATAGATCGACTGGATACGAGATGCTGCTCGGTTTGCCACGTGTTCCTGTAAGCGTCGAAGACGATCCTGACGAACGCGTTCTTGCCGTTCGTCTTCCTCCTGCTGCATCCGCTGATACCGCACAAGGAGACTATGGAACGCCAGCAACGCTCGAATCTGTTTATGACGGCGCCATCTTCGCACGTTCTTCTGCAGTAAACACGCACTCAAACGGAGATTGGCATACCGTTTTCGAGCTAGCCACGCTAATGCCACACTTTGAATTCTTGTTGCCGCGAGCGTCTGCATCTGGAATCGATAGCGTTGGTACAAGTCTCGAATGCGGCGCGTTGCCCGCGTCTTCACCTTCAGCTTGAGCTGCTGCAGCTGCATTTCGTGTCGTTGCGCTTCGCTTGCTTTCCTTCGCTGGTAGACCTGCAACATGCTGTAAAAGTGCGTCAACGCACGTAGCTGTCGCCTCCGACGCCACACGCGAACATTGCACTGCAGCACTCCAGCAGCTCCTTTCATCAATTGAAATTGCAACTTTTGCTTTGCACCGCGGAATGCGCTCGCGAGTTTAGTCGCTGCTCTCTCTCGCTTCCGGTTCACAAACTTTCTAAAACCTTTCTGGATACACGTGGCAGCTCGTGTTTCCACTCTACTCTTCAGTCTCCTTCGCCTCTTCTCGCGCTCTTTCTCTTTCATCAATTGCTCGACACGATGCAAGGCAAGAATCCGCTGGGTTTCTCGTTGACGGCATTGAAAGCCCCTCCAAGCTGTCTGAATACTGCGTGCAGCAAGATGCTCCTGTCGCCACAACTGCATCCGGTGCGTCCGCGCCGCGACACGTACACGACCTTGTCGCCATGCGCCTTGAATGCGCATCACAGCCACGTGACGATCAGCGATCATTTGTTGTCGAACCAGACGCGCACCTTCTCGAGACAAATACTCCAGCCATTTCCTCTCAATGACAGCAGCGCTGGCCTTTACAAGAACGCGCTGGGTGGCCTTGCGTTGCACAGCCACTTGAGCCTGAAGATTCGTCTCCTGTCTCCGTTTGCATTGTTTCCGCCAGTGATACTGGATCACTAGGACTGCACCGAGCAAAGTGCCAAGAAGGCGCACTTGCCGACGAGTACGGAACATCGTCTGAAGAGCAACCACAGCTTGTCGACGGCGCAAAAAGCGCCTACGAGCCACATAGCTCAACACTGTGCTCTTGACAAGGTGTGCAGCGCGCAAGAGTTTGCGGCACTGACGAACAGCCAGTCGAGCTTGACTCGAAGTGTACCAAAAGCGCTGAATAATTCGTGCCCCAAGGTTCTTCTTGCGGTGCAGTTGCAATCGGATCAACGGACTCTTCCACCATCGCTTTAGTCTTGACGCAGCGTGAATTTCACTGGACGAATCCATTAGACGCGACTGCAAGTAACATACAAACGTCACCACCATCTTCTCCTCGGGTGGGTTCTTTGTATTGTATTCTTGAGGAATGAGAACTGGAATCTCTCCAAGTTGCTTGATGCGGTCATTCATGAGTCCAAAGTGCCGCTGTTCGTTCCTCAAAAGTGTTTTCTCACTCATCTCGTCGTCATGTCTATCGCTTGTAGTTGGCAGTATGTCCACTTTTGGTAAAAGCATTGGATGGTAGTAATGAAGCAGGTAACACAATGCTTTACCGTCGGCAAACGAGCTCGAAAAGTCCTTCACACTAACATTGTAGTTCGCACACACGGCACGGCACCATTCGAGCAACAATCCATAGCACTCGTGCTCCTTAGTCAACTCAAGTGGTGCATTCTCCTGCTGACAATCGAAAAAGTCTTTAGCACGGAAACTCATGCGCTTAATGACGTTCAAAGTCTCGCGTTTCATGCTCAAAGGATCGACTAGAGACTGCAACTGGAACGAGCTAATGAGTTGCCAGAGCAATGTCAGAGTCTTCTCACGGTGGCCATCGACAATGTCTTTGGCCAGATTTTCCACCACTTTCGCATCCACTCGAGTCTGTAAACCTGCAAACCCCGACGAAGATACACGGGCACGTCCACTTAATCGCTGCAACTTCCTCTCGTGGCTGCTACTGCTCTTGAGGCTGTCCAGGACACTAGCACCACATTTGTCCTGCAAGAAATACAGACAAATCTCGACATTGTGCACTTTTTGCAATCGTGACAGAGCTGGCACACGCAAGAACGTTGACAAGCCCTTCGGCTTGAGAGTCCCGTCTTGGACCTGCTTTGCCATGGACGATACAGGCGCTGTGAGTGCTTCCATGAGCTTGGCCAGTCGAATGCCATCACGCAAATCGGTCTCCAAGTTCGTAATCTCCACGTCAATCTCGTCCAAGGCTGTCTGCTCGTGCTTTAAAGTGTACCCCAACTGTTCCAAGTGCTTGTCGATGCGCCCTTCGCTTGCTAGAAAGAGGCGACAAAACTCCGTCACAAACACTTTCGAATGCTTCACTCTCAAGTCGTCGTCATGGTCGCGTTGCGTGGTCGTGTGGGTCTTGGCACCGCCAGCACTTTTAGTCGAGCGCGCAATACGAAAGAGACACGGGAAATGCGTAAACCTGTCGCTCTTGTGATTGATTGCACGGTCCAGGAAGAGCACCAACATGAAGAACTTGAGCATAAACGATTGCGTCAACGAGTCAAAGTACTCCCGTCCATTGATGTTCTTCTTGGTATTTGTAAAGGCATTGCCGCCGTCATAGCGATCTGCAATGGACCCATCGAGCGGCGTCATGAGGTTCTTCACCAATCGATAGTTCTGAGCAACATGCGAATCTTTGACCAAATGTTTCAAGATGATCCGGCGTAGGACACGAGGCATTTTTCCATCGGACGGCGTGTCTTTGCTCTCCAAAGTGCGTGTTTTCGCACAACTAGTGCTGAAAATGGTGCGCAGGGAGCACTTTTCCTCTATCATGACTTGGTTTCCTAGCACAGCGTACAGTCCAAGGCAGAGCCACACTGGATGATAATTGTTCAACAACCGGATGAGATCCTCTTGCAGCCCAACGTCTGCATACACCGGACGGTCGGCGCGGAAACGTAATCTTTGGTTCCCAATTTCGTCCTGCAGGTTAAACAGAACGTCGTCCATGCTTGGACAATGGTACAATTCCGCTGCAGCTTGTACCCAACTCGACTCCATGCGCTTCTGTGCAAGCACACGCAGTGACGAGTAATCAAACCTACGTCTTGTATTAGCAATTGGCTCCTCTGTGCCGTCCTGTTGACCACATCCACTCAGACGGAATGCAGTACCGTCCAAGAGCACGTAATTCATCCATTTCGTGAACCCTTCCGTTTGCTTTGCCATCCAATTGTCGTCATACGTCTCCTGCCGCTGTTTCCACCAAGATCCAGTATAAAAGTTCTTCATTGAGAGACTGTTTTGACAAGCACCAGCATCTTTTCCAGGCGACAGCAGCTTGTGCGTTTTCATGAAAGCTCCACTTTTCCTTCGCTTTGCCCCATTTCTCGGGGGAGAAACCTCGAGAACGACCGACGAACGACGTTTGTCTCCAATTCTCGTCTTGGCTCCAGGCTCCAGCTCCGGTTCAAAGTGACTCAAAGCGCCTGACTTCAAGAGCGTCGTGTCGCTCGGCTCTGACGACGTCTTGTCACTCACCTGTCGAGTACCTGCTCTCACTGGTCTCTTCAGCTTGACATTCGACGAGGCGCTCATCTGCTCGAACTGACGCATGCGTCCGATCCTCGACACTTGCACAGCGCGTGGTGCTACAGTTCCTCTTGCTCTGCATTCAAGTTTCAAGCGATCGTTGACTCGAAACCTGAGCATGGCCGTCACTTGATGGCCGACGTCTGCTGGCAGCGGTTCAAACGTCACTCGTAGCGTCACTGACTTGAGGGCGTCAATGACACAAACATGGAGATCGCACTTGAATCTCTTCTTCATTGCACCACCAATAGCTTTGCCCCTTCCACTCGCCACCATCGTGTAGCCTTCGTACTTGACACGCGCATTGCCCGCTTCCTGTGCATTTTCCAGCGTCAACTGGCGGCTCTTTCGCTCGCCCAGAGCCACATACCCAAAGTTCAATTGCCCCACGTGGCTCAATTCATTCACGAGCATCGTCTCGTCACCTGCTCCCGTCCTTTCGTCCTTCTCTCCAAGGTTTGAATCCCATAACGACTCGTCTAGCGCCACTCCTCGCGCTTCCAAGCATTCCACACTCTTCGCACCTATCTCAGGGTCTTTTCGGCTTCGTTTTCCACCAAACTTTGCATCCTGGTCCTCCTCTAACACGTCGAATGGATCGATCCTCACACTGGACGCCTCCGTCCGCTCTGAACGCTTTCCAAGGAGCGAAATAGGCACCGCAGTCACACCATCGCGCGTGGACACACGAGTCTCCTTTGTGGTCCATGATTCTTGTGTACTGTGCCTCATTGTAACGTGCCACTGGTCCCAATTGCGACCACTTGACGGCATGCGGTTTTCCTTCCCGTCGTCGTCTTCCTTTGTCGACACTGCGGCCGTTTCAGAGCTGTTTCGAGCACTTGCGACACCATCAACTGCCAAGCCACGAAATGGATCACATGACGCACGAGAGGCCCATTTACTCGAGCCTTCTTTGCCGCCCATGTCGGCGGGCTTTCTCTCGTGGAATTAATACATTACTTGGCGCAACATTCGCGACGAAGTGATCGGTTGCAGCAGTGGATTGATTTTCCGTCGCGCAACCTTTCGTGCAACCTTCTTGAATGTCCCCTGATTCGTACTTAATCGAAACACTGGCTCGCCGCCAACCAATACAACAAAGGAGATTTATTTGCCGAAAAACGCTCAGAGCGGAAGAATGTCGACGATCACCAAGGAGCAACATGACGAACTGTGTGTGGCGTACGCGTCCATGATTCTCTTTGATGGGGAGCACGAAATCACTCCGGAGGCCATCAACAGCGTCCTGCAGGCGTCAGGCAATGAAGTGGAGCCGTACTGGCCCACTTTGTTCTCTTCTCTGCTGTCCAAGGAGGGCAAGATTCTCGAGCTCATTTCATCGGGCGGACCTGCTTCGGGCGCTGCTGCTGCTGCTCCGGGTGCTGCGGGATCGAGTGCTGAAGCTGCCAAGGAGGAAGAGAAGGTAGTTGAGGAAGAAGAAGAGGTTGACATGGGCGGCGGCATGGACATGTTCGGTGGAGACGAGGACTATTAAGCTGTGCTTTGGTAGGCGCTACGACTAGACACTATCAGCCGTTGCGAGCCGATTGATTCTGCTTTAATATCCATAATGGACTCGCGCGTCTATTCTTCCGGTGATTGCAATGGTTTCGAGCACACATCTTTGTTTCTGCTCCAAGTGCGAGTCTTTGCAGGTTCTTTAGCTCTATGGCTCTATGTACAGGTGAAGATCCGTCCGGTAACAGGTTCTACAAGAGGGAAAAATCAAAGCATGACTAGGAAAACGGCCAAGGCAGAAGGAAAGAATTTGGTGTCTTGAGCCTGTGGATTGCTGAACAATCGCTAGGTTTCTTCTGTGCATTCTTTTGTTGTTGCAATAGCCATCAGCAGTCGAAAGCTCATGGGTATATCAAATCCGTGCTCTCTCCTCTCTAGCTCAATCAATCGTTTTTGCAAGGTAATTGATTATCAGGTTTGTGGTCGCTGCTCCCCTCCCCTTCTTAACATCACAATCACCACCGTCGCCACAGGAAGCCAAGGACCTCGTAAGATCTACAATGACTGCCACCGCTGCCAAGAAAGCCGTCCGATGGCACAAACTGCCGTACACTCAATTCCTCATGCATGAGGCCAAGCGTGAGCACTTTCAGCCATTCCTCATCGCCGGAGCGTACGTTGGCGCAACTTTAGTCGTCCGTCTCCCATATTTTATCTCCTTCTCGTGGCCTCATTCGACGTTTGTAATGTGCTCCTCTATAGTGCTGCTTGGGTGATCTGCGGCATCCTTCCCACGCGTGGTGCTACCCAGGAGGACAAGGAAAAGAGCAACTACTGGAAACGTAACAACGGCACGTTCGACTACAGCCACCATTAGGCTTTTACTGGACGAGAAGAGGGAGCGCACGCGTAGTTTTTATTTTCAGGTAGTGACCGAAGCTATAGGAATGCAAGAGCGTAATGTTGAGAGGGCAAGTGGGACGTGAATGCCCTTGTGCAGCTCAATCGCTTGGTCGGTCAATGATCTTTTCCTCTCAAGCTTCGTCTGCTGCCGTGCTCTACGCGATAACAATTAAACTCCCTCAAGAAATGCACCCATTGCGTGCTTTTTCATGCTAACTCAAGTCATTCAATAGCTAATGTATGTGCCTTACGCGTATCCAAAAAAGGTAAGCACCAAAGTAAGATGCGCTGACGTCCCAGTAAATATTAGTGGAAGTTCGTAGTTATGTCCTGGTGCGCAGATCTCTTGCTCCTACGCGTCAAGGTCTAAGGCCAACAAGCCAAACATACAGCAGCACGAAACGGGAGCAGACTATTTCCCACACTCTAATCAGGTTCAGCTCCTGTGCCCATTATGTCGCGGCGTCGGCGTGCTTCCGCACGATGAGAAGAACGAACACGAGCAGCAGCACAGCGACGATCATGATAAGACCCAGAAGCCAGACATTGCAGGGAGCAGAGCTATCACCTGCAAGCTCCTCGCGGTACTTCTGCGCCCAGTTTGGCACAATCATAAGGTCTGGTCGCTGGCGGTACAACTCTTCCTTTTCACGCGGTGTCAGCCGTCGCATCATGGACCGCACTATCTTTTTACGCTTCTTTCTACTCTGCGGCGTAAATTGTGCGCCGCTTTTACCGCCAAAGTTCAGCAACTGAGGTCGAGGACTGCCATTGCCGCTACTGGCAGCATCTCCGTCTGCATTCATCAACGAGCTCGTCTCCTGTCCATCGCTGTCATCTTCGTAAAACTCTTCATCAGCATCCAGCACGTCTTCGTGCCATAAAACACTCTTTTTCTTTGGCAATCGAGTACTTGAGAGTTTCTTTTCCGGCTCAAGGGCGGCTGCAGTCGAGTAAGCTGAGATTCGCTTCAGCGCAGGCTTCAGCTTGGGCATACGAAAGTGCTGCTTGTCGTCTTGAATCGTATCAGGCGAGAGCTGTAATCCATCACCGCCTGTGTCGAGATCGTCCAGCTTGGACATTCCTCCTGATGGGGATGTCCCAGACAAAAGGTCGTATTCCTTCGTTCCTGGCTTCACAAACTTCTTGGCGCGCTGCAATGAGCTAGCAAAGGCGTTACCAATGATACCCACTGCTTCGGCTGGCGACATCTTGGCCTTGGCAGGGCCACCGACTTCGACCTCCAGCTCCATTATTTCCTTCACCTCAGCCGCAATGGCTTTGGCACGACGATGTGCAACCTCCATGGCATGTCTTGAGACTTCTGGAGAAAACAGCGTCTTGTCCACATAGTCCCGCTCGTCCATGGACAAATTTTGCGTCATGACACGCAGTGGGGGTAGCACATGCTGCTTGTTGCCATTCGGAGTGGAGAAACTGTTACTGCCTTTGTCATCGCCATTAACGTCCACCACGACCAAGTCGTCAGCTTTCTTCCGGTTAATCGGATCGCTGATTGGTTCCATGGAGTGTAGATTAGCGTATTTGTTCCGGTTGTCGCCGTACTCGTCGCTGTCACTATCCGACACCGGTACCACAATCTCCGGTGACGCAATTGCGTCCTTAGAAGGCATCAGCACTGACGATGAAGCAAATTGCGCCTCCAAACTATCGACGTCCAGAGAAGTTGATGACGTAGAAGATGCAACAGACACATCATCGTTTAGTGAGACTGTCTCCATGTACGCCGTAGTCATTGGCTTCTAAGCCTTAAACTGGATTCGTAATCAGGTCTAGCAAGAGGAGGGACGACGTGCTTGTACTTACAAGTGGTACAAGGCAAGAACAAGTGCTGCGGAGGGGGAGCAAGCGGGCAAATGCACGCAGAGAAACGCTTGGCAACGACGGTGCGTTCCTATACGCTCTTCGATTGTCTTGTGAACTTGCACTCTCTTTCCGCAAGATAAAGAATAAATTCGTTTGAATGACATCATAGTGACTTACGAATGAGCCCTACCCCGGTCATCGACAGTCTCGGATCTTACCGGATACTCTCAATACTTGGTGAGCAGATAGTGACGTGACGATATATGAGCACTTTGAGAGACATTTGAGGGCTAACGCTAATAAAGTCGTCTTAGGAGAAAAGGTGGACAGTGATGCGCGACGCTTTTACTGTCTCTCGACTATGCGTCCATAGAGAAGAGCAACTTCTTTGAGCCGTGTGTGGAGGAAAAGTACGAGCATACTAGCCGCCTCTTTGCCAATCAAGTAACGAGCGACGAATACGATGCGTCAATTTTGCAGTTTCGACCGCCAGTGTAGGAAAGGACGAGAAGAGATTGAACAAGAAGTCCAGTGGTGCCTATCGGATACGTGCCAGACGTCGTCAAAGACTAGACCACGGATTGTGAGCGCTGCGTGTTGCTGTGAGAAAGGTTCGGTGTCCGCAGCAAAGGTGGCGCTGTTAAAGGAGACGGAAAGAGGAAAAGAAAGAAGAAGGAGAATTGCTCGGTTTGAAATCGCCACTCCTGCTACTTAAGCGTCGTAACGAGCGTGATATCGTGCAAGTTTAGTGCGAAAGCGTGCCGTCGCATAGCTGCTTGGAACGAGAGCGTGAAGAAACGGCATTGAGTGTGCGAGAAGGTCTTTGCCGAGATGTCGTCGTTCAAGACTGCGAGCTACACGAAAGATCTGGAGGGACTGCAGTACTTCTGAAGTAACGTGACGTTTTTGCTGAACTTTAGCGTAATTGCAAGTGAAAGTTTTTTGGTAGCACATATCGAAGAAGAGGACGCGCAAGATTGTGGCGGTGGTGGACAGGGGGGGCGGAGGATCCTCCACAAAAGCTTGAGAAATGCTACGGAGTGCTCCGCTGTTGCCGCACAGAGTGTAGCGCCAAGCACTGGAAGCGCGACGTGAACGTGGCCATCAACATGCTGGTACTGCTCAAGAGCGAGTTGCGCGGATAGGCGTCTATTCAAGAAGTATGGGTGTGCAGAGGATGGCAAGTTCATGCAAATGCTCTCTTCATTGCCAATGCGTTTGATGAGCCAATCTTCTGCTTTTTGTAAGGCGATTTGTTTTAATGATGCGCTTCGATCTCATTATCTACCGCTTGCTTCTTACAGCCCTTCGATGTTTGTTGTTCCTCTTCGTTGACGTTGTTAGTGTCATCGCCAATGTTGTTGCGGCATTCAAATATTAGTGAACGTGGCGCTGCTTATGTGCACGTCAAGCCTTATCGCATGCAACGTCATTAGCATACTCATTGACTGTAGTTGTATCGGTTGCTCTCAATTCTTTTTGCAGCAATCTCGTACTCGACATTTAGTGCTTATCGCACTATGGCCATGTGAATCATTCGTAAGTATAAAGATCTGCGTGTTCACATCTAGAGTGCGATAGAGCCAAACATATAACCGTTTCTCAGCACCACAACCTGTCGTTCTTGGCGTCGTGGGCAGATGTATGAGAGGCAGCGACTGTGGATCGCCATTGTATGCTCTCACTTGACAAATACAAGCACCACCGTCTATCGCTATGTAGCAGCTTGATATCAGAGCAGTTTCTTCTGTAATTCATACAACGCTGTAGAACAAATAAAAATGCAAACAAAATGGATTATGCATTAGCGCTCAATGCCATCGCTCCCTACAAACACTCACGAGTTCAAGCCTGTTTGTCTATCACGACCTGATACCGCAGCACCACCTTCGCCAAGTTTTGTTGCGAGATCTCGGATATTCATTCCAACTGATACAGAGTCTCTCGCTGTTTCTCGGAGCCAAATCCTGCAGTTTCGTGAAAGCCAAGCAGAATTACTTGCCTTGATGTTGCGATACAATTTGAGGATCTGGTACTCCGCATCATTCGGGTCGCCCATATCATTAAGCGCATACTTGTACCACAGCTCATACACATGGTCCTTAGACAAGTCAGGAACGTTTCAATTTCGATCGAGCTCAATTTTTTAGTTCTGTTTGATCTGCTCTTTATGAAGCATAGTCGCGATTGTCTTCGTGTCTTCGGCGTTTAAAGCACGCGCGACCAGCTCGGTAAACCTGGTCTCACCCAAGCGATCCATCAAATACGTTGCTGTCTTTGTATCCGGTAGCTCCTCCACTTTCTTCACATATTCGTACCACATAATGAAGAAAGGCTCGCGAAGTAGGTCGGCATTTTATGGGTCAATCTCCGATCGCTCAAACACTTGCCCAATCGAAAAGCCTAACTCTTGTCATACTTGCGCCATATATCGAAGAAAGGGCTGTTAAGTTGGTCAGCAAATTTTGAGTCAATCTCCAACCGCTTCAACAATCCTTCAGACGATAGTCCATAGCTTTTCCAAGCTTTGATCAGCCCTTCTTGAATCTCAGTCGCAATTGCCTTCGTGTCATCGAATTTCATAGCAGCTGCAAGCATCTCGATAAGCTTCATCTCACCAAAATGAGCCGATAAAGTCTCCGCTGCTTTTTTAGTCGAGTAGTTCGTCCAATTATTCACATAAGTGCGCCAAATTTTGAAGAAAGGGTCGCGAAAGAGCACGTCACTTGTTAGGTAAACCTCCAATCGCTCCAACAGTTCTCCAGGATGTACTACACGGTCTCGCCATACTTCAAACAGCCCTTTTTGAAGCTTAGTCGCGATTGTCTTCGTGTCATCGAATTTCATAGCAGCTATGAGCATCTTGACAAACTCCATATCACCAAAATGAACCGATAACAAATCTGCTGCCACCATGTTCGGGAACCTCGTCCATATCTTGACATATTCGTACCAAATATTGAAGACAGGGTCGCGAAAGAGGACGTCATTTGTTAAGTAATCCTTCAATTGCTCGTACAGGTTTTTAGGATGCACTTGATTGCTGGTCCAAGTATCGACTTTCCTATTCTGAAGCTCAGACGCGATGCCCTTGGTGTCGTCGAATTCTCTAGCAGCTGCGATCATCATGATAAGCTTTTTCTCATCCAGGCGAGTAGACAAAAACTCCGCTATAGCCGCATCCAGATCTTCATCTACACTCTGTGCGTGCTTGTACCACAAGTTGAACAGACCGTTGTGAAACAGGTCGTTACTTGCTGGGTCAATCTCCAATCGCTTAAACACTTCTTCAACAGATAAATGTTTCCAAGCCCTCACCAACCCTTTTTGAAGTCGAGATGCAATGTCCTTCGTGCTCTCGACTTCCACAGCAGCTTGGAGCAT
>NQFO01003216.1:0-41214 GCA_003991265.1 Pseudoperonospora humuli | reverse complement strand
AAGGTGGTGGAAGCGAAGGCTTGCAGTCGAACGATGAGTGAAGGAGCAAGCTTGGGCTTGTCTCTGTTCATTTGTTCGGTAGCTGGCAAAATGCGGAATAAGATACACACATGGACACTGAGATATGTAGCTTGATCTAGAGTTGATATCGCTGCTTCTGGTCAAAAGAAAGCTGGACATAAAAGTCAGACGCAAGCCGGACATATGTCGGACACCAACGATGGGCTCGACATCTAAGTGTATTGAAACATAGCAACACCCCCTGAATCGATATTGAACACGAACACAATAACTCATGGACACTTCGCTAATGTCGATTCCGCGAATGTGTCGTACTCATACAATATTATAGCGATGACGCTATGAACTTAGAAGTCCATCTTAAGCGACGTCTATATAGAATATATCAAACATAACCATGGTCATACATATACGAAAAATGTGCAACTTTATTAGCTTGCTCGCAACAAACGATTAATATCGATCGAGAGGAAATTATTGTCGTAGTGACTAATATTTCAGAAGAAATGTCGCCTCAACCAAATATCCCAGCTATTGCTGAGGTTGTTCATACACCAACCCTATCGGTGATCAAGCCCGTCGAGGTCTCGAATATAAATGTAAGCAAAGTTCCAGGATTGGATGAGCCGATTCTCGCACGGGTGATCGCGAATAGCGTGGTATATAAAGAGGAGCAAATTTCAGAATCGGAATTAAATAACTCGAATGATTACGCAGAAGAAATTAATGCAGTACGATGTAAAAGACAACTTGTTACACCCCATAGATGTCATTGGAGCGTTCAACGAATACATTGCCAGCAAGAACTTGGATATTGAAGGTTTGGAAAAGATTGACAGCAACACGTACTCTAGTGGAAATCGCTATTGCTTTTACATTCAAACGTCAACAAGACGTTAAAACATTCTATTGCAAGAATGAGCAAATGATGATAGACATACCAATCATGATCGACGAGCTAAATGTTGCTTAATACTGCGTGTCGAGGAAGAGCTACGATCATCGTCTATACGACCTGTGTTGTATGATAAAGTGGTAATAGTCTTATGACTACAACTAATACTTGGAACTCGGCGGGCATGCTATATAAGAAACAACACGTCGATCTTGGCCTAATGCGTAAAACGTATTTGCGTATCCTACACACCAAGCCATATCGGTTTGATGAAGCTGCTGCATTAAAAGTGTTTCACGATTGGGAAACTTCTAAGTAAGTGAAAATCAGAACATGAACCAAAGGAAATCAAGGAAAAGAACAATCAAAAAGATTATGACCTTACTGCTCCTCTTTTTCCGAAGCTCCATATCTACTACGAAATGGGAGAATTGCCGCCAATCTTCGATTATAAGAACACAGAAACGGCGCGCTAAGTATCAGTGAGCTTCATCATTTATTTAGAATATCGCACTCATAAGTTCATAGCGTCATCGCTATAATATTGTATGAGTACGACACATTCGCGGAATCGACATTAGCGAAGTGTCCATGAGTTATTGTGTTCGTGTTCAATATCGATTCAGGGGGTGTTGCTATGTTTCAATACACTTAGATGTCGAGCCCATCGTTGGTGTCCGACATATGTCCGGCTTGCGTCTGACTTTTATGTCCAGCTTTCTTTTGACCAGAAGCAGCGATATCAACTCTAGATCAAGCTACATATCTCAGTGTCCATGTGTGTATCTTGTTTAGTTCTATAAGAGAATACTATAATAGGTAAGAGAGCTTGGAAGTAATATATAATCATATAATTCTAAAATGGAGTTGAGTACGCACACCTGACCTCACTCATCAGAATTCATCGTATCAGACGTATTTCAAAGCTGATGTTGTTGTTTCTGAGAGCTATCATAAAGGTGTGTCACTGGTTTTTTGCGGGTGGTTTCGCTCATGAATTCATGGTTGGTTTTGTCTAATCAGATCATGAATTCATGGTATCTCATGCAATAGTCCGTGGTCGGTAAATGTGAGATCACGACGGCACGCTCCGATTTTGGCCACCGAAAATGCAACATTCATTGTGACACCATTTTTTCGTGACCGAGATGTGCCATTAATTTATGGCCTCATCAATTCGCACTACTCGCTCACTACGTCCTTGAACTCATGAACCAAAAGACCTGAGCAGCCTTGCGCTAGTCCGCTTCTCGCAATGTTGTCCAGAGACTCCTCCACACCCGTCAAGCGATCCTTGATGGTTTTCTTGCGGTCCATCTCTTCGCGTAGTACATTGATTGTTTCCAAAAGGATACCAACAAGAAATCCATCCTTGATAAGAAGTGCGGCACCAGAATCTCCAGCGTACGTTGGGCACGAATACATGATGTGTCTTCTGTGAGCACTGATAGAGATGCCGGCTACCGGAGTAAATCCCAGTTGATTCTTGAACACGTCTTGGCATTCATCAATACCGAGTCGATACGATACCAACACAAGATCATAGCGTCCTCTTAGTTCATCTGGTCTTTCATTCCATGGAGGAATGAAGAATGATCTGGGTTTCGACGACTTCAGAATCGCGAAGTCCAGCTGAGAACTGCGAGCAACAACTTCAACAACTGCAATACCTTCCTTCAGTGCCAAAGACACCACGCTTCCCACAGTGTGTTGCTCCATTAGGTTATAGTCGTACGTCACCGCTAGAGTCGGGCTGAGAAACACACCCTTGTGATCTTCGTCTTCTCCGTCTTCATCAACGATCATAAATACTGCCTTTTCGACTTGCTCTTGAACGTTTGGCTGGATTCAATAACGTGAATCGCTTTCTACGCGCCAAAGCACTTGCACGATGATCGCATTGTCTTCATCGTTTCCGAGGTCCGTCACTAGTGACGACGACCTGGGCAACGCCACGCCGTTCGTGTCGAAGACTGTGAGGTCGGCCGCATCAACGTTCGCGAGAGCGTTCAGACACGCCCCTTTCACCGCATGTCGCAAAGCAGCAACATCTTCGATATCCACGACAACAGCATCGGCCGACATCACCGCATTCCAGTCTTTGTCCACAAGCTGGAACCATTTCCGCGCCATCACTTCGAGAATGGTTAACCTCAGCTGAGGGTAAGTGTTCCGATAGCGGACGGAGCGTATCGTCTATGCTTCATCGTCCGCTCTTCCTGCCCCCAAATAGGGCTCGAGAGTGCCCCTAGATACCCTCAGAGACAGCGATGATGTACAGACCTAGCACAAACATGCTGTCATAAATGCGGCGTCAGGAAACCCTTCGAGCTACAAGTCCATGGCGCTTTGCATCCAGATCGAAAATAAAGTGCACGGGCTGAGGAATTGACTCAATCGTTTGTTGTGAGGGCACCAAGCTCTGAGCGCAGCTTTTGATCCAGCCTTGGTCGGGTCACTCACTACTAAGTCATTATTGTGACCTGGCGACCAAGGTCCTCATGAAGCTACGTCTTCCCCCACGCAATCGCTTACCGTATTGCATTTGACATGGCGAGTCCATGACTACCATGTATCTACAAGGCATCATCACCACATGATAGCGAGAAAAAAGAGTTTGTGAAGCAGGACAGATGAATTGGTGGAAGCGAACAAGCAGCTGAATGCCGCAGGAACCGACAAACAACCTCAAGAGTGCAAGATCAAAAGCTATTTAGCTTCATCTTTTCATGTGTGAGACAAAGTAAGTACTTCATAAAGTACTGGCAGCTCTGTATTGCGAATGTCAAGTCCCTGATTACCACAAAGACACGGGGATAAAAGCTAAGAAAACCCGTATCTGCTCATCGACTTCGCGCTTAGCTTTCCAAGTGCAGTCCATCAACAGAAAGAGATGATGGTCAGCAGAGGTGGCGTCAGTTGGTGGGTGCGTGTTGACACTCTGACGAAAGCGGAAATACTGCTAGATGTTGTGTTTGCCCGATTACTTGAAGGCCGCGTAGGACGATGCTGAGCTTTGACAAGGTGTTGGACGAACTGTGTGTGAAGTGAAAACAAGTGAAGACGGTTGTAGCGGTAAACAAAGAAGAAAGAAATGCTGTGAATTCACGCTCGTTGGCAATTTGTATCGGACATCAAGTATAGCAGCTTATTCCACATACATCTTCTAGCTTGCGATCTTAAAGAATGGCATTGCTGCAATGATCTTCGTGTTGTAGGTGCCGTATCGTTTGGCTTTTGCTGTACACGGTTTAGTCCAGCCAGATGACGTACCTCCCACGTAGTCACTGTATGATGCCGCGATCTCCACGACACTTAGAAGGCTTGTTTGGCGCTGTGAGATAAAAGTCGCAGTATTAATTCTTAGAGCATTGCAGCAATTAAATCATCAGCTTATTTCCTTTGCATTTTGCTCATATCATCATTGAAAGGTGCACTAAATCGTTTCTCAATTGCGTACTTAACGACTTTCCCCATTCCCGAATTTGCCGTATCATCCGCATCTTTAGGCCATGAAATCCTTCCCAAGTGCTTCCTTGCTGCCCAAAGAGGAGACACTAGCGGCGTCTTTCCTCGAGCAATACCCTGATTACGATGGTCGAAATACCGTGGTCGCAATCTTCGACACGGGGGTCGACCCTGGCGCAATTGGACTGCAGACGACGCCCGATGGCCGTCCCAAGATCGTTGATGTCATTGACGCAACAGGCGCTGGAGATGTCGATACATCGACGGTCGTCGTCTCGAAGGATGGCAAGTTAATATTGGCCAATGGCCGCGTATTGACGCTAAATCCCGAGTGGAAACCAAGCGTTGATGGCACATATCACGTTGGCACCGTGGCGGGGTATCATTTGTTCCCTCGTCCGCTCGTGACAAGACTGACGCAGGAACGCAAAGAGAAATTTGATATTGAGCAACGTGCGGCTGTAAATGCGGTGCAAGAGCAATTGGCGGCATGGAAAAAGGCGAATGAGGACACGACGAACGACTTGGACAAGTTGAGGCGGAAAAAGGATCTGGAGATGCGACTCACGCAGCTGCAGGAGCTGAGCGACACTTATGAGGATCCAGGACCCATTTATGACGCTGTCGTGTTCTACGACGGAGAGCATTGGCGTGCAGCGTTAGATACGAACGAGACGGGCGACTTTGCCCATGTTGCGGCCATGACAAACTTTCGACACGAACGACAGTACGCGACGTTTTCTCAGGACTCGCAGCTCAATTATGTGCTGAATATCTACGATGAAGGCAATGTATTGAGTGTAGTGAATGATGTGGGAGCTCATGGCACGCACGTGGCGGGAATTGTGGCAGCTTATGACCCGGAACAACCCGAGTGCAATGGTGTAGCTCCTGGTGCTCAAATTATTGCCGTAAAGATTGGAGATGGAAGATTGGGAAGCATGGAGACGTCGTCGGCATTGAGTCGTGCGATCCTCGCGGTCATGAAGGCAAACGTGGACATTGTCAACATGAGCTACGGCGAATATGCGTCGCAGCACAATTATGGACGGATAATTGAGCTCAGCAACGAGCTCGTTGAGGACCATAACGTGACTTTTGTCGTGAGTGCAGGCAACAACGGACCTGCTCTGGGTACGGTAGGAGCTCCGGGTGGAACCACTTCGAGCATGTTGTCGGTTGGCGCCTACGTGTCCCCAAACATGATGGACGCTGAGTACACAATGCGTGATAATGACCTATCGCCTATCGCTTACACGTGGTCCTCGCGTGGCCCAACGTTTGACGGTGACTTGGGTGTGACTATTTGTGCTCCTGGTGCGGCCATTGCTCCGGTGCCCAATTGGACACTGAACAAGAAGCAACTCATGAACGGCACGTCAATGTCATCGCCTAATTGCGCTGGAAACATTGCACTGCTAATCAGTGCCTTAAAGGCTCAAGGTGTTGAGTATACGCCGTACTCGATTCGACGTGCGTTGGAGAACACTGCGGTTAAAGTACCTTATGTGGAAGTGTATGCGCAAGGCAAAGGCCTGATCCAAGTTCTCCCAGCGTTTGAGTACTTAGCAAAGAGCAATGTGTTTGATGGGACAAAGAAATTTCCCCTTCGCTACGACATCAAGACATCGTCAGGCAATGGAGATGCTCGCGGCATCTTTCTCCGTGACAGCGTCGACTTTGTCCACGATAGTACCGAAGTCTGTGTCAATGTGACGCCTGTTTTCCACAAAAAAGCCGTCCAAGACGACAAAGTTCATTTCGAGCAGCACGTGCGTCTTGTTCCTTCGGCACGTTGGATCGACGTAGGACGAAGCTTGGCGTTAATGCACGGTGGACGTGCGTTCAAGGTACTTGTCGAGACAAAGCAGCTGACTGCAGGTGAACACTATGGAGAAATTGTTGCCTACGACACAAAGAACGAAGCTCGGGGCGCTCTCTTTACAATTCCAGTCACGGTCATCAAGCCTGAAGATGTGGCATCCGAGGTCATTTACCAGACTAAATTTCAGCCTGGCAAGATCTCGCGTCGATTCCTTACGCCCCCTGAAGGAGCGACATGGGCAGATGTGATTTTCTCGCGTGCTAGCGGAAACAGCGACCGTGAAGTCGAGTCCAATGCGTCAAGCAAGTTGTTCATGTTTGATGCAATGCAGTTCCAGCCATTTGTGCGCCAGAGTCTGTCGTCATTTCACAAGGCTTTCAACTTGAAGCCTGGAGAGGAACTCGCCTTTAGTATGGATCTCCTGGGAGGTCTGACGACGGAATTCTGCTTGGGGCAGTTCTGGAGCGCCCTTGGAGACTCCATTGTGCACATGGAGATTCGTTTCCACGGTATCAAACCTGATCAGGAGAAAATTGTCGTCACGGGCGGCGAAGCGTCCCACAAGCTTCTGGTCCGGAGCTCCGTGAGGACCGAGACACTAGCGCCTCAGGTCAGCTACACAAAGTATGTGCAGCACATTCGTCCAAAAACCGCCGAGATTGCTCCCCTGAGCTCGAGTCGGGACGAATTTCCTGACAAGCGTCAAGTGTATGAATTGATCTTGACGTATCCGTTCACAAAGAAGGAAGAGGGCAAGGTGGTCCCGCGTCTGCCGCTTTTGAATGGCCGTCTGTACGAGTCGCCGTTTGAAGCGCAGCTAATGATGATATTCGATGACAAGAAGCAATACATGGGCTCTTCGGACGCCTACGGTGACGAAACAATGCTAAAGAAGGGCACGTACGTGGTTCGTGCTCAAGTGCGGCACGAACATGTGAGCAAGCTGGAAAAGCTGAAGCAAATGGTGCTGCTCTTGAACCACGAGATCAAAGAGATTCCTGCGTCTGTGTTCGGTCATCAGGATGACGTGGCGCTAGGCGGCAAAGCACTGACCAAAAAGTGCTTGCCAAGTGGCAAGTACGTGCCACTTTTCGTCGCAGAGCCTGCGCATGACAAGCTTCCGGTCGGAAATGCCGTGGGCGACCATTTGACAGGCAAAATCCACTTTGGTCAGAAGAACGGCAGCATCAAGGGGTTTGTGACTTGCTCTGATCGTCGTCATGTTATTCATGTTGGTCTAACACTTGGGTTTCTGCTTGACGTGCACCGACAGGAGCGGGAGACGCCCTGGCGGGTTCGACATTACGTATGTCGTTCCTCCAGCACCCACCCCAGTCAAGGAACCGGAGCCGGACAAGCCCAAGGACGAGCGCGATGAAGAGGACATCGCCAAGGAAGCTGTGCGTGACTTGCTGCTCGAGCGGACGACAAAGCTCGTCGGGAAACCCACCTTCTTGGCCGCGTGGCAGCGGCTCATTGATCAATTCCCCAACTATCTGCCGGCACTACAGGCGAAGCTGCACCACTTTGACCATGAGGCTAGCCGGTCTTCTCAGCTGTCGGAGGTTATCGAAGCTGCTGATGCCGTACTCAGTCTTATCAAGCAGGACGAGCTGGCGCTGTTTTTTGGCACGCGAAACGTTCCTGATGGTAAACCAGCAGCGGACAAGCTGCGCAAGGAGAAGGAGAAAGAGAAGGCGATTGTCGCTGATGCTCTCGCACGTAAGGCTCGAGCTCTCGGTGACACTGGCCGATGGGACGACTTTTTGCTCGTATACGCCGATCTTCAAAAGTGGGAAGATGTCGAGGCGCCAACGTATCTGCACGTGACGTTGCTGCACGATCGACACTTTGATGCGTTCGGCCTCGCACTGCAGCGTTTGCGCAAGGTCCAAGGCATGGAGCAGGTCGACAAGACGAAGATTCTTTCCGACGAGAAGCTCGCTTCCGAGATCGCTAGCACCCTCGATGCTCTGCGCTGGACACACTGGACCAAGTACGAAGCGCAATGGGACCGTCGTCGCTCGCCGTCATTCTACCGGATCTTCTAGACAAAAGCAGGTAAGGCGTATTGCTACAGCAATTGAGCAGTTGACACGGCAACAGTGGCGTATCTTCGACAGGCTGAAGCCGCTTGTTTGATTGTAGGCACAAAGAATGTATCCGGTAAATCCGAGTCAATGGTGCTTGTACACTCGCATCAAGCTCATCTTGCGTTATCGTTCCTTTCGCGTCGTCACAAGTCTTACGTAGTGTTGAATCTGTGGCTTTGATGGCCAAGTTTGAGCTGGGAGAAGCGCTGAACCACGAGTTTGTTCAAAAGAAACGAGCCGCCACACATGTAGTTTGGGAATGAGGAGCTGTGCGAGATTACCGATAAGATGGCACCGCGTGCCGTCTACACTTCCTGACCAGCAATCGGAATGTTGCAGACACGTCATGGACACGCTGTTTACGCTGTCGAACATTGCGCGTATGAAGAGATATGGCCGAATGAAAACAAGTGCGGAAAGAGGACTGTACACTTCTCCATCCACATGACTGAGTCCTGGCTACAGATCATCCGCTCGAGCTCCAGATCCAAGGACTCTAGCTACGACAAAGCATTAGCGTGAGCAAAGAGAGCACAACAACCATGAGCACGGCCAAGTCATTAGTCGCAATCTCACTAACTCGCACATCGTTTTCTCCACCAAAGTATTCAATTCCCACAACACGACAGGCCTTTCAATTAAGTCTCCTCCGTTTCCGTCTTGCCACGTTTACGCTCTTGAAGCTCGTGCAAAGCTTGCTTGCGCCCGGCTTGTTCGTGTTTGTACTGCTGCAGTCGGCGCTGCTTAAGGACCTCAAGCTGCTCATAGAACCCCGACGTGACATTCTCTTGAAGACTCAAAGACCAGGCCTTGGTGCGCGAGTGTGTGGTCAATTGGTGAAGAATGTCATGGCATTCATCACGAGACAAGTTGGCCACGACGTCACGTACAAACTGCCACAGGTTTAACGGTGTCTCCCCGCCACAAAGATGTGTCACGTCCACACTTGTCAGAAAAAAAGCGCCTAGCTCCATCTCCAACTCTGTTGGTGCTCTCTGCTCCGGTCCGGGCATCGTGGCTGCCACCAAGGGCTTCTGCGTGAAAAACTGCTGCACCAGCTCCAGGAACTCCAGCTTCTCTGCGTCTTCGGGCTCGGTCTCGAACCCCAGCTTGCGTGCGACCTCGACATTTTGCTTGACTTGCGCAGCAGCATTGATTCGTGCACGGAGACGACTGACAAAAGTCCAGCGCGTTGCCGACTGGAAAGGTGGGCCCCGGATCGACGCTCCTGGTGCCAATACGTCCACAGGAGGAAACACACGACTACGCGCTAGTGAAGATTCAAGACCTACATAGTCATCAACGAGTGATATCACACGCTCTTGAAACTCCGATGGAATCTCGAGACTGTCCGGAGTATCCGCTAGCACGAGCGACGTCAGCGATGGGCCCTCCTCGTCCTTGGAAGCGCCTTTGAATTGCGCCGAGCGCTCCATGAGCACAGCATGTGCACTTAGACTGACGTGCGCGACTCGGGGCAAGTGCAACGACTGCACCAATCCTTCCACCACTGTCGTATGAGTGGACAAGTCGTCGTACACCACGACGCATTGTCGAGATGGACCATTGTGCATCAAAAACTCCGCAATAGCGCAGCCAGTAAATGGCGACAAGTACTGCAACACGGGCGAGTCTCGGTCACTCGACGCAACTATCGTCGTGTGCTCAAGGGCTCCCGTCGCCTTGAGCGCGTCACGAATCTGATGAACTCTCGTCGCACTTTTACCAACGCACACGTAAACAAACTGCGGCGGCAATTGCCCGCGCGTCTTCGCTTGAGTCACTTGGTGCGCGATCACGTCCAGCGCCACTCGCGTCTTCCCGGAATTCCTTGGACCCAGCACTCCAAAGCGATGGCCATGAGCCATGGGATGTAGACAGTCTACCGCCAAGAGACCCGTCTCGAAGGGCGAGTGCAGCGGAGCACGCGTCATGACGCCCGGCACACTCTGTGCACCCCACGAGACTTTGACGCGGTCATTGGCTGTTGCCGTCGCTTTTTCCTCGTGTTCGTCATCCACTTGCACTACTCGTCCTAGTGGATCCACTACTGCGCCGGCAAAGGCCGCGACGCTGCCAGGAATCTCGAGTTGCTCGCGCTCGAGCTGCACGCTCATCCCCTTGGACACGGGGCATGCACGAGCCGCCTCATCATTGGCATTGAGCAGCGCCACATGCACCAGCTTCTTCTCCAGGAAAAGCACGAGACCGTGACACAAGAACTGGCCCAAAGTGGTGGACACAGCTACGACGCTGCCGATGGTGGCGTGACGCAGCCCCGAGACACGCGCCAGTCCATTCTGCACGCCCATGACCACGCCGCCGACCGGCAGCTCAGCCTGCACCGTCGATAGTGGCGCGTCAAGAACCTGCTGGTCGTCCTCTGCGAGCTTCATAAAGTCGAGCATTTGCTGAGCTAGCGCCGCCTCCGAGTCGTCCGACGTAATGCGTCGTCCAGCGCCGAATAGAGCACGACTGGATGCATGCAAGTTGCGTGATGCACTGAAGTAGCTGTTCGAGGAGATGAGAGTGTTGGACGTCATAGACGAGAGGATCGGAGCGAGACGCTGGCGTGCGCGTATGACACGCGAGACATGGGATCCGCCCATTTAGTCCGATTTATTGCGTGTTTAAAACAAAAACAATGGTTTAAGGCCAAGTACGACCAAAGGTGCAGGTCTTGGTCCGCGCGGACCGTCCAATCCACTAGATCCACTACATATCGTGGTTGCTTGCCAAAGTCCATGTGTCCGTCTTTTCAATGATTCAATAAAGGATCCACTTGGGCTGATGCAGCAAAGGTGGAGGTCGAGACGTTTTAAATCCAAAAGTGCACATTGTCGATACTAAAGACGTTCGAATGATGCAGCAACTAACCGTCTGTTCTTATCCGATCTGGTGCTAGGAATAATCCCGACATTGCGTCAATTGCGTCACTTTGTAACGATAGCTATTACCTTTAGCACTATGGCGGCCATGAATGCGTACACGAGCTCTTTGCGGCATGACAAACAATCCGCTACAAAGCCCTACGAGGAGGGGGTACCGTTTTTCGTCCCTCAGCTCTCGAAAGTCAAGACGAGCGTCATGTGCCAAGGCAAGAGCACTAAACTCCTGTTCAAGTACGAGACGAACCTTTCCAATCCAAACGTGGTCACTCCACGCTCCTTACCGTATCGAAAGCAGGGAAACCAAAGCTTTTACACTGAAGAGAATTTGCTCAAACGGAAGAACTTGATGGCACATCCTGGTGTGCTCCAGATCATTGAACGCTTTTGGCACACGTTTCCGTGCATACGCCAAGGAGGTACAACGATTCCCGTGGACGACTATGTGGACGTCTTTGTGAAATTCTACAAAGCATTGGTCGCCCCGAGTGAGTTTGCAATTGGTGAAGCGCGGTACATTGTGGAAAAGGACTGGGCAAAGGATTCCATCGACGGTAGCAGCATGTCGAAAAAACTCTTTTTTAACGCCTTGTTCGAAGTGGTGCGTTGCAGCTTTGCGTTGCAGCTTGCTCGATCCATTAACAAGCCTGTTGCTTTGCTCCTCAGGCTGACATTTGGACGATTGGCATCAGTGCACATGAGTACACCAACTTTCTCAATAAGCTCTTTCAGCGAGTGACCATGACCATATACGACCACGTCAAGCTCCAGTGGATCACAGCGTTCGCAGAGCTGAACAAAATCCGCTCCTTTGACGACGCAACGTCTCCTGACGAAGATCTCGGGAACCAAAAGGTGGACAGTAACAAACGAGGTGATGAAGCAGGGCCAATACCTCATGCTCCAAGACCACCATATATCCGGACGAAGACACAGTCGGCGAATGCGCTGTTGTTGCCACTTAGTCCGTTAGTCAGTACGTCAACAGACCAACAGTTTCCTCAATGTACAGCAACTCGGGGACAGTCAAACGATAGTGACAGCAACAGCATCAACGGCGATAGTGATTCCCGTACTAATCTCCCCTCAAGTCGTGCTCATAATTTCCAACGCAGCTTGACAGAATCGAGGCTAGATGAGGGCAAACGATTGAGACTCGAGGACGACACGCACAGTGAGTCTTCAACAGCGCGATTTGCACGCTTAACTTTACCAGAACTTGCCCCACAACAGGTTTTACTTCCCATTCCAAGCATTTACCTAAATCCTGATCTGACTGGAGTACACGAAGCAGAGCGCGCAGCCCGCAGACGTCTTCGACATAACGCTCGATTGGCACAAAGATTGCGTCGCATTACGTTCTAGTTGAAAGCTGACAAACGTTTTTGAACGTCTGTAGACTCTGAATGTTTTCCAATTATCCACAGCAATGCCAAACCACATTCAAAGCCTATCTGAATGCTATTGATCACAGAGAGCGTCGAGCTGGCTGCCTCGCATGCTTATGAGACTAAAGATCAGCCCATCTTCTTCAATGCACGGTCCTTCCGGTTATGGTTCGCTACTTTAGCCTTGTTCTTGTCTTTCCTTGCTCGTTGGCGATGGATTTGCTGCGGTGTTGGAGGTTCGTCTGACTTCTTCTCGTTATCTTTTCGTCGGGTGGGCTTGTGCTTTGGGCCTGCAGAAGACTGCGGTGGACATGGCACAGGACGAGAAGGCTTCTGCTCTGCCAACTCTTCTTTCTCTTCTTCGCTCTCGCCATCTTCACGATCTTGAGCAGAAAGCATTGAGTTGTCACGATTGCGGTTCTTCATCCCTTCCCAGAATGCGTCTTTTGCCTCCTTCGCGCGTATCTTGCGGTTTTGTTCACGAATGGCGTCCTGGTCATCTGCACTACCACCGTCGCGAATACTAAAGGGGACAAAGTCGTCAAACTCGTCATTGTAGTCATCGTCGTATTCGTCTAGTGCTCCCACGTCACCATCTTTGGTACCCACACCACTGTAAACGCCCTCTTCGTCGTCCTCGTCCTCGTAGATTAGAACCAGCTCTTTCATCTTATCGATCAATCGCTGATCGTTCTTCGCAACTTGAGGGTCATACGTCTTTTCCATCACCTTTTTACCCACCCAAACGCGACTAGGATCAAGCTTGGTCGAATCTTCAATCCTCGGTGCAGGTGCTGGTTTACCAGTGATCTGTGCCTCCAACCGCGCAAATTCAGAGTCCGATCGCTGTAAATCCTTGGGCACGTCAAGCAAAATAGGTGGCGGGTTACTTTCCAGCAGAAAATTCACCACAACCTCCACTTGCATATTCGAGCTAAGGAGACAGAGCTCCACATAACCTTCACCCAGATCTGGAAAAAAGTCTTTCACTTGATGTACCATCGATGCCACCATTATCTCCATCCCATCGTCTTGACAGCTTGCAGGATTCATCTCTTCACCCACAACTGCGGTCTCACATGGTGCACACCCCTTCATATCCACAGACGTCGTGGTCTTCGGCTTTGCTTCTGCAGCCAAATCATCCACCAGCATCGTAGGGAGAATGCGTCGTCGCGGGAGCTCTTCGATGATCATGTTTAGGTAAGAGAAATTCTCTGCATCTAATTTGTAGCGATCAAAAAAGTCCGCAACCTTCTCCTTGTATGTGCACAAGTGCCAAAGATCGCTCAGAAATGACCCGTGCTCCGCGTCATTGTCCATACAACCAGTGCACAAAGCGTGTAGTCCAGCCAGCAGCTTCTCTCCACTGGGTGAGTCGGTCTGGAGTAACGCAATATCCACACAGCGTCCTAGCACCTCAAGCAGCACGTGTCGGCTTTTTGCAATCAGCAGACGCAGCTGAGTCTGTGCCTTATCATCGAAAGTCGACTCATTCCGCTTCAGAGCCGGTAGTGACGCCTCGTAGCACTGCATTAGACTATAGAGCATCGACTTATGCTCTAGTACCAGCTCCAGTTCCTTTCCGTCCAGCAACAGCAACTCCGTCACTGAGGAACAAGTGGTCATTCCGCCCACAGACAGACATAGTTCGTAGATGTTTCGCGTTAGATCCACCGCTTGGTCTCGTTTACTCTGCCCTACTGCCTTGTGCAGGCTGTGGAATTGCTGCATGTAAAGCTGGCGCAACGTCACTATATTCGTCGAAAATGAAGCGACATTATTGACAAGAGCGTCCAAAACGTCCGATACCGCACTGGCATTTTTGACGCCATAGAGTTGGCAGAACGGGACCAATCTTGTCACGTGCAGTAGCCCACAGTCCACCGCTAGTTGCAGCGCCTGCGGTGGCGCTTCGGCTAGACGTAGAAAGAGAGAAAACACGACGCGAGAGTCACCTGAGAGTGCTCTAGCGGCCGCTACTTGGCTTTCGTTGTCGTCGCAGTCTACGCGCGTCTGTAGCGCTATACTGCGCGTCAAAAAAGTATCGAGTGAGTTGAGTAGGGACGACTGCTGAACGGTGGATAGGTAGACCATAAGGTCGGCGTCCGAGGACGCTAGGAGCGTAGACACTATCGTTGCTAACGTCATGGATCGTAGAGGGGTCGACAACTATCAGACGTTGATGTTAAAAATGGGAGTGATGGTCACGAGAAAATTTCCTGCGAATCGATGGATTGAAGTGGACACTGACTGTCGTTCCTCTGTTGCAGAAACGCGCGATGATGGTCTTGATGGAGAGTTCAAGACGAGCAAGTTTTGCTCGCTGTGCTTCCATACGGCCATTTGAGTCGATTTAGCTCCGGTAGGAGGAGGAATATTCGATAAGAGAAGGACATCATACTCTGTGGCGTTGACAGTGATGGCCACAACGCAACCGATACATTAGAGGCATTGAAACGTGATGAAGTAGTCAAGTCAAAATTCTTCCGTCAGATGTCCTCCATTAGCATCGTTGTACAAAAGAAAAACAAAAGTCAAACTCTTTCATGGAACTAAAAGAGAGGGCGCGACTATATCCTCCCTTTAGTCGGCATCGCAATGAACGTGGTGAAGTGTCGTAAGTGCCAGCGCTCCAATGCCAATCCCAAACATGAGCACGTGCAATACAAACTGGCCAACGGACTTGACACGCAGTACTCCAGGCAATAAGTCGGTGCCAGCAATATAGACGAGCGTTCCCTGTAGGATTACAACATGTTAGTGTCTTTCGATACAATTTGTCGATCAATTGCACATGGTGACGCACCGATCCGACGGCAAGCAGTAGCCCCATGGTCTCGTTCGTGACGGGCACCGCCGCCAGCACTACAGCGGCTCCAACAAAGGCCGAAAGTGCGCTTAGGAAGTTGAAAAGAACTGCTTGGAAGGGGGTGAATCCTGACTCGACAAGAATAATGAAGTCAGCAAACTCTTGTGGCAGTTCATGCAGGATAGACGAGACCGTGACCGACACTCCCAGCGAGTCGTCACATGCGAGGAATGCCGTGGCGATGAGAACGCCGTCCACAAAGTTGTGGAACAGGTCGCCGATCAAGATAATGTACGCCATAGGCTTGATGCTGCTCCAGTCCACATTCAAACTAAACATTGATGCACCTGTGAGTCCATTCGCGGAAGAGAAGAGCGTGTTTTCAGCAGTGTAGTTGCCGATGTCAGGTGTACCTGACCGTTTGTCGGCTTCACTCATCGGCGAGGCAAACTGCACGGATGTGGGCGGGTTGGCATGAGACTCTTGTTGTTGCACTTTGCTAATCCAGAGCTCGAGCGCCATTTCGACGACCATAGCGACGACAAAACCAAGCGTGAAGAACATGCTCAACGTGAGGTCCATCTGGCCAAACTCGCTGGAAAACTCGATAGATTCTGGCAGAATGTGCAGGAAAGCTGCACCAAACAACGCACCAGCGGAGAGAGCCACCATGGCGTCCATTGCTTTGGTCAGTGCAGTGAGGCGCAGAACAAGGAGGAGGATGCCGACAATCGAAAGGATAGCTACGATGGACACAGCGCCCATGGTCTTACCCCATACCGCTAGCGACGCCTTTTTACTGGACGACGTTGCTTCATCCGCGCCTGCTTCTGCTGCTGTGGTCGATACCGCCACTGCCACCTCTCGTCCATCCGTGTCAAGCACTTGCATGCCAAACTCTTCGATTGCATTGTGTTGCATGTGGAAGGCGTAATACCCCGCTTCATCCACAACCAAATTGACTGTCATAGACGCAAGACGGCGGCGACTGTGCCCAGTGGAGCCATCGCAATGATCGACGTGCCAAACGTTGCCTGGGGTGGCCTCACACTCTGCTTGCAGTGCTGCGAGTTCCTCTGCATTGTTGCGCTGCACCACATACAACAGTCGATTGGTCGGCGCAATGTCGCGAGAAGCCTTGACAAGGTTGCGAGGTAGCGCTACGTTATCCAGCAATAGCGTTGTCTGCTCTACTGACGACTCAAGATCTTCCAGAGTGATGTTTCCAGTTGCAGTCACGTTCATGGGCAATACAAACATGGCCATATTTTCCGTGTTGTCAACAAACGAGATCGTGTACGTCTGGTTCTCGAGAGCCATTGCCATGGACAGCTCCCACGAAATACCTCCTGCCGGACAAGAGGCCGTCGTGCCCGCCATTGCGATACACTCAACGCCTTGACTTTCATATCCTTGTTCACAGTGGCAATGGTTTCCATGGAGCTTCCCATGTCCGCTACATTCTTCCTGCGCTCCAGCGAGTGAGGAGATTGTAAGTGCGCCAAGTAAAAGCACGACGAGAGGGCTGCGAGCGTATGCAGGCATTACGAAGAGAGCTCAAGTCAAAAATGGAAAATGACTGATTGTTGGTCGAGTTTGTTGACTCCGACGGCGACATAATTTGAAGCTTCTGAACCAGTCCCGACTGCAGAAAAGACCATTGTACCAAACGAAGTTAGAATAGCTGTCTGAGCTCGTGGAAAGTTTTTTTTTATTTAAGGTACTGCAATATGTTAAGAAGTTTTGCAATGACAGAAATTTATCCGGCGGACTCCCCAATCTTATGATTAGCATAGGGAACAGTGCAAACCTGATCGCCTAAAAGCTTTTCCTCGATTCGGTAGAGCACTTTCCAACTTGCCTCGCAAGCCGACAATCTCTTCTAGTAGCATGAAGTCGTTCACTACCGCCACGATCGCGATGATTGCAATGAACTCGGCTGTGCTGACCGTAGCTCATGGCGCCAACACGACTGCAGCTCATGGCTCCAGCACGACCGCAGCTCACAGCTCCGCATGTACCGCCGAATCCCTCAAGTCGGCTAAAGACGCTTGTGACTCGATCGCGGACGTCTCGCAGCTCAAGTGCGATGACAAAGCCTGCCATGATGCTCTGCACATTCTCTCGGAAGATGAAACGCGTCAGTGCTACGTCAGTCTTGGCCTCGGGCCTAGCACGGACCTCAACTACTACGACTTGCTCGACGACTTTTGCCATGATGGCGGTCCCGACCCGGCCACTGCCAAGAATGCCAGTAGCCCAGCTCTGGTGGACCACGACCACGACCATGATGACAATACGCCAGACCATGACGACAATACGCCAGACCATGATCATGATGACGACGACGATAAACCTGCAGCCTCATCCTCGACCGCACTAACTGTCGCTCGATCACTCGTGGTGCTGCAATTGGTGGCTTTCGCTGCTGTAACGATCCTTGCGTAAACATCCGATAGGTTGTAATATACCAAGCTGCTCAAACGAATGAGCGTACGCATTGCGCTATCAGTGACTTACTTTGTAACATTCCTTCTCTCTTCTTCTTGGTTGCGGAACGGCGCCACACCGCGCGCGCTCTTTTCTTCACCAGCTTCGTGCTCACACGATGTAGGATAGACAAAAACCTACTTGCTTGTCCTGGACTCATCTACATAGACGCTTCTACATCGCTAGTTTCGACCCCTCGATCGAACTTGGCATACCTATACGCGTTCGCCTCTACCAGCAGTACAAATCGTCCTCATAGAATCTTAGGCCTCGCGGGAGAAGCTCTTGTTCGATTTATTACTTGCTCTGTGTCTTTGTCAAAGCATCAGAACTGACGCGCTGTATCCGTCGCTCACAGCTTTGAGAATTCGCTCTTGGATACACCACTTTTCAGAAGTCTGTTTCTAAACTGAGAGATATTAGAGGCGTGGCACTTCACCGTCCACCAATTCTCTTGAAATGACTTCATCGATACGAGGGCTTCCGGTTGTAGCTCTAGACTTGCTTCTTCATGAGCAAGTAGAATCCAAATAGCGTGGATCCGTAGATTTTGATGTGCGCTCTCGCGTACGTCGCGGACAGGGCAACAGCAATAATGCCCGGACTCCGCTCTCGTTCCTTGACCACGCTCGGAAACTTCGAAAGCAATCGAACGTAAATCACTTTGGCCACAGAATTGACTGTTGGCTCCACTCAATACCATCTCATATGAGAACGTCTTGCATCTGCAGCACTTTCGTCACATCCATCCCATCCGTGCTGCACGACTGCTCCCACGAGGCTTCAATTTTCCTTCGTTTTTGCGTCTTGTCAAGATCGCTATGGTGTCCTCTAAACGTGACCGGTATGTAGAGCTAAAGGAATGAACGAAGAACTCGCAAATAATCTTGCCAGCATTATATATCCTTAACAAAGCCCTTGTTTGAACGATAACATCAGAATGTTCTGCAAGCTCGTGTTGCTGTATGTTGCTTTGATTTTCACGGCTTCTTCTGCAATGAGATACGTCTGAAGACGTTTTGCCATGTGCGATTGAAGGTTTGTCGGTGAGATGATAGCGTTCTAGTACAAGCGCAAGCTATGCGAACAATCAGCGACTATTACGCCAAACAAACGATTCGGTAATCAAGAAGAAGCAAGGGCTATAGTGGTGTGCCGACTCGGCTTCTACAACCTGCCGTGACTGAGCACAGCGCTTAATAATGCGATGAAACAGATTCCACGCTTCGATGTGCCACGATCTCATAACACTCTGACTTCCGTCACTGTCAGCTCCAGTAAATTCTTCTCAATATTTGAGTCGTCATGTCCGCCACGATCGTTGTGGTCGTAAAATGTTTTGATGAGATCGATGATTCAAAGCAAAACGGATCGCCAGCGCTTGAGCGTAGCCCGAAGCTTTCTAAGTGACGCAGTGGTTGCGGTATCGTGCAATTGACTACGCGCAAGTATCGTCATGTTGGTAGACACGATGTCGAGTGTAGAACAAAGACGTAAAGAAACGGTAGACAGAGTACCAGAAGATTATGGCAACGATGCCTTCGTTCGTGAGCTACAAGACATGGTCTTCGCGGACCAATCGCTCCTCAAGTGGAAGTTCTTCCAGAAGCGCATGACTGTCGTGGCGGTTGATGCCATAACAAAGGACATTGTGAGGAAGAAGACACACGTGGCATACGGACACCGGGGTAGAGATGAAGACGTATAGGTATGCGCCATGTTCGATCAAGGGGTCGACAAAAGCGTGCGATGAGGGTCTATGTGGATGAGTCCAGGACGAACAAGCGCACTTCGCCTTTCCTATATCGTGTGCACACGAAGCTGGAGGAGAAAAGAGCGCGCGACGATGTGGCGCTGGTCCGCAATCAAGGAAGGAATGCGTCGTTGCGACCACATCTAGTGGATCAGTGGATCCACCTCACAAGGTTAGGGCTAATGTACGCCATTCCCAACCAAGCATATCAAAGATTGTAGCCATGTATGCCGGGGTGGACAAGTATGGAGGTGCGTTGGTCGGTGAAGGCCAGCCCGACGGCCAGTTCTCCGCTTCAACCGCTCCATCTTCCGGCTTATCATTGGAAGAAGCGATCGAGACTGCTGCCGCTGAAGAGACCGTAGTGGTGGATGTACCCTATTCGTATCTGGAAGATGAAGATGACCCTCATTCTGTGGTTTCAGGGGTGTCCAAAGTGCTGCTGAGTGCCCAATTGAACCCCGAAGCAGGCGGACTCATGTGGATCGAGCAAAGCAGCTCGCAGGAAGTCTACAAGAACGTGGTGGCCATGTCCCAGATGACGTCCATGTTGCGGGACAAGGACCGCAATGACTGCTACGAACGAGGCATCAAGCGAGCCATTGCCGCGTTCCAAGCTGAGAATGGTCGGGCTCCAATAGTGCTTGATATTGGCACGGGCACGGGCTTATTGTCGATGTTTGCTGCGACTCATGGGGCTGAGCACGTCTACGCCTGCGAGATGTTCATACCCATGGCTGAAATTGCAGAGCAGGTGACTGCAGCCAATCATCCCGACAAAATCACAGTCTTCAAGATGCGCTCGACGGACTTGAAAGTTGTGCCAGAGAAGGAAGAGGAAAAGGATCCGAACACGATGTACCATCTGCCACAACGTGCAGATATGCTAGTGTCGGAGCTCTTTGACTCAGTGTTGTTGGGAGAGGCAGTACTACCAACAATTCGTCATGCCATGCAGCACTTGCTGATTCCAAACGCTACAATTGTGCCCGAACGTGCTACAGTCTTTGCGCAAGTCATCGAAAGCGAATCCATTTATCATTTCAATAGCTTTCAAGTGCCTCAAAACCAACTTGAAAAGGGTCTCATCGCTCGACACGAGGCAAAGCTAGCAAGAAGTGACACGGCGTGGCAATGTAAGGGCGGCAAGCCTACTCTACCAGTGCATTTTCGTGCACTGGAAAAGGGCTCCAAGATCTTGACAAACCCCACAAAGGTTCTGAGCTTTGATTTCACCAAACCGACGATGGGAGATGCAGACTACAAAGAAACGGTGGTTGATGTGGTTGAAGAGGGGAAGGTACACGCCGTTCTTATGTGGTGGGAGGTGAGCTTTGACAAGGATAATAGCGACGTGTACTCTACGAAACCAGGCGCACAGAATTGGCAAGATCACTGGGTGCAGGTCGTTTTTCCGCTTGTGGAGAACATCCAAGTGCAATTGAAGGAAAAACTCATTGTGCGTGCTCATCACGACGACATTCGCATATGGTTTGATGTTGAGATTGCTCAAAGAAACGACTCGACTAAGAGAGCAAGAAGCTCCATAGTGAGCGAGAAGCCTCCGTGCACCTGCGGAATGCACCTCATCTGCAATGCCGAGCGCATTTCCATGCTTACGGACACTGCACGTCATGAAGCCTACACCGAGGCAGTCTCCTCGGCCATCGCTGATATTACTAAAGCTGAACCTTCCCGCTTGGTTTCGTGTCTCGATATCAGCGACGGATCACTGGGCGCGCTACTGGCTGCTATGCACAAGCAGGTCCATAGTGTAACCTCGATCGAGTCTAAAGAAGTGTCTGCGCGAATCTTTGATCAAATTTTGACTTATAACGCCGCCAACACTGAGGTACTCAATAGCGGTGTGAAAGGCTTGCTGCCTGAACACCTTCAAGGGGAGCCTTCAAGCGTGGATCTGCTAATTGGTGAGCCTTTCTACTATTCGATGCAGAATCTTTCTATCTGGCAGGCATTCAACTTCTGGCTGCGACGCTCGGCTGTTGATGGACTTTTGAGCTCAGATGCCCGGGTGATTCCTGCCCGTGCAAGGGTGCTAGCTCAAGCCGTGCAATTTGAGCATTTGCATCAATGCTTTGGTACAGTGGGAAATGTGTCAGGTTATGACCACAGCTGCTTTGATCAGTTCCAGGACGAATACTACACGCGCAATTTCCCCTTCCCGGCCTACATGTATCCGTACGAACAAGCATCCGACGTAGTGGAGCTTGCTGCTCTAGACTTTATGCAGACAGCTCATACGATTAGCACTAGCGGCACTATTCCTCTTCGGGTCCCAACAGCAAACGCAGTGATCGTGTGGGTCGAGTATATTTTGGACGTAGCAGGCCGATACGTGGTGGCTACAGGTCCAGCTGTGCGCTATGCAAAGCAGCTCATCCGCTTCCTCCCATTGGTACCACCTACAGCAATTGATGCGGCAGTTCAACGCGTTGTAGCTTCAACATTCTGCTTCGATTCACTAGAAGGCAAGATTGAGCTCAGCTTTGAAGCCAACTAGACACGCAGACACCATTGGTATAAATTGTTTGGATTTTGATACATGTGCTTCTTCGATGCCTCGAGATCAGGGATTGGAAAATTCTGGTTCTTGCTGGAATGGCGATCAGATCTTTCTTCAAACCACATCAAGCAACAGAGTCGCAACTTACTCCGTACATTTTTCCCTTTATAGGAATACTCCTCGAAATCCATGACCGCTTTGACAGTCAGCTGTTCCTGAGGGTGTGGTGCTGAGGAAAAGAATGTCACCATGTGTTTTGCTGCGAACAGGTCCAGTGCATTGCAAGGTAGTAAGACTGCGACCAGAAAATGCTTCTGAGCGAGGTATACGGATGTAGGCTATTGAAAGTGACGTAGTGTCTCTCGTCTAGGGTGATCAGGTACATGGCTCCTTCCAACCAATAATCAAGTATACCTATTTTCTCACTAGAACCGTTCAAAGATTCAGTACACAGCCCCAGTGCTGCATACAAAAGACTTTTCTGCTGCACGACAAAGTCAGGCGTCAGCCGTTGAGCCTCTACGGAGCCAAAAGCGAGGAAAGAGACACGAATGTGAAATATTGCATGTTACGCCTGAAACCCCCCAATACTAATGCAGTACCAACCTTATTTCCATTTCCACGTTTTTACTTCACAATAATATGCCTGTTCCAAAAGCGACAAGTTCATAAACCCACCTTATGCATAAATGGGATATCGAGTTTCGGGGAAAGTGCTAATCGCAACGTGCGGACCACACGATTTGCCTCGTGTTCCTAATGGCGGTTGATCAACGTTAGTAGTTTGAGGGATGAGCTGGTAAAGTGTCGAATACGAATGTGTGGGGTATATGCGGAGTATCGACGTAAATGGGAGCACATGTGAAACCGAATATGGGGCATCAACTCGGACGCAGATATCGCACACGGGCTAGTCTCGTCGCTTTCGTTGGTCCCGAGGCCTTCAAACTGATCGCACTGCTACAAACTCCACAGTTTCTACATAGATGTTGTTGTCATGTGATCGTGGATCAGTGTAGATATTCAGTCTCCCAGCAGTAGTTGTACCTCGCAACACAGCTTTATTTGCATAAAGTATTGCGTGTATCGAGCAATACATATCAAAGCTAAAATAAACTCCAAGCGATATTTTTGCTTCATGTGTCAGCAGAATATCGATTCTGACAAGTACTGCACCAGCTTGCTCCTTAGATTCAGCGCCCTATCTGAGGATTATGAAATATTTCTCCGTATTCTTGAGATCTGCTGCCTGCGGCTGGACAAGCCAGTATTTGGTTGATCTTCAGAGCGATGTGTCAAAGCTACCGCTCCCATGAGCCTGTAGAGGACACATGATAACGACGTCACTTTGAAATTTGCGTTCAGCCCATTTGAACCCTCGACACTTCCGCTGAAGGGAAAATGCGTTTGTATCACATTCTTTTAGCGTCAGCCGTTGGTCTGGTTACCACTAATGTCGAGCTCGTGAGCGCTCGCAACAACGATCCCGCTCCAGTAGATGGAAGTGAAGAGGACACAAACGAAGAGCCGAAACGCACACGCGAGCCCACGTATGATCCCAAGGATCCAGATCTGGAGGGCAGCGCTCTCGACGATGAAATGGCCGAGATTATGGGACTATTCAGCGGCTCAAACAACGCCGATCTCCTAGCGGGTGGCAGCGGCCCCAACGCAGGTTTAGCCGATTTGTTCAAGCTAATCGGTGGCTCTGGCAGTAAACTAGACGACACAGTGACGTATGGGAGTGCTGCTGAAGATGAAGACGACGACACTGAAATTGATCTCACTTACCCGAAGAAGAAGAAGCCTGCGAAGGACGAAAGCAGCTCCACGGATGAAGACGACGACATTCCAACATCTTCGAGCGACGAAGACCCAGAGACTGATCCAAAGAAGAAGAAGCCGACTGATGCATTGGAAAGCGACCTCAGCCCCGAAGAACTAGACGAATTGATGAAAGAGCTTGGTCCCGCCGCAGGTGGGTCCGCGGACATTGATTCCACTTACCCGAAGAAGAAGAAGCCTGGAAAGGATGACAGCGGCTCCACGGATGAGGATGACACGACTCCTCGACCGCCGTATCCAGGTGACAGTGCCTCAGACGAGGATGACGACACTAGTAGTATGCCCCTCCCTTTTGGTCTCACACCACCAAAGAAGTATGGTCGCGACCCGAAGAGTAACCCTGAAGAAGACAGCAGCTCTAAGGATGAAGGCGGCTACGACCCTGAGACTGACCCAAAGAAGAAGAAGCCGACAGAGGGATCGGAAGGTGACCTTAGCCCCGAGGCAATTGACGATATGTTTAAAGCGCTTGCTGGTGGATCCACGGGTAGCGGTTCCACTTACCCTAAGAAGAAGAAGCCTGAGAAGGACGAAAGCAGCTCCGCGGATGAAGACGACGACATTCCAACTTCTTCGAGCGACGAAGACCCAGAGACTGATCCAAAGAAGAAGAAGCCGACAGAGGGATCAGGAGACGACCTCAGCCCCGAGGGACTAGACGAATTGATGAAAGCTCTTGGTCCTCTTGCTGGTGGATCCACGAATAGTGATCCCACTGACCCGAAGGGGAACAACTCGACAGATGGATGGGAAGGCGATCTCACCCCCGAGGCAATTGACGAAATGTTTAAAGCTCTTGGTCCCGTTCCTGGTGGATCCACGGGTAGCGATTCCACTTACCCGAAGAAGAAGAAGCCTGGGATGGACGACAGCGAATCTAAAGACGACAGCGAATCCAAAGACGACAGCGGATCCAAAGACGACAGCGAATCTAAAGACGACAGCGGCTCAACGGATGATGATGATGACGTCCCCTACCTCCCGACCGGCCCAACCGGTGACGATGATTCTAGTACGTCCTCTTCTTATGGACCCAAACCGCCAAAAAAGTATTTGCCTGAATCTGCGAGTGACTCCGATGCTGACAGCGGTTCCACGGATGATGATGACGATGATGACGCGTCTAATGGTTCAAGCGGCACCGATTCTGGTAGTGGTTCCCCTTACCCAAAGAAGAAAAATCCCATGGAGGAGCCTGGAAGTGGAATTAGCTCCAAGGATATGGACGACTTTTTGAGTATGTTTCCTATGGGTGGATCCACAGAAGACGGTTCCGTCAATTTCGACGATCTGACAAAAAAGCTCATGGACATGGGCTTTAGCAAGGATTCTTCTGACTACGACTATGGCAGTGATTCCACGAAGGACGACGACAGCGAGGGTAACTCAGCAGGCGACAGCGAGAGTGACTCGGCCGGAGACAGTGAGAGTGGCTCGACATCGGCTAGTGGCGGGTTCATGCCTCCAGATGACTTTTTCACCTCTTTAATGAAGCCAAAGGGTCCAGAAGCCAATCCCGATAAGGATGCTGGTAGCGACGACACGTCTTCATCTGAAAAGGATTCTGGTAGCGAAGACACGTCTTCATCGGACAAGGATTCTGGATCGGAAGAAGACTCGGGCTCTTCGGGTTCCAAGGAGCAATTGCATGATTGTACCATAGGCGATGACATCGTGAATTGGTGGGGCGGATGGACTGGTTCTCACAAACGTCCATGTCATCGAAGACTTCGTGTGGCATAATTGTTTCTGCATATGGGTGTTCATCTCTTCAGCTGCTATGGCTCAAAGAGGAAGCACGTAGATCATCGATACACCATCAGACAATGATATTGTAATTGAATTGCGGAAGCGATAATTAAACATAATATTGTTGCTGGTTGAATCTTTCCGTTCCATGTAAGAGTGTGCAATAAGAGGATATCTTCTAGTCCTTCGCGTGGACTTCTTTCGCTGGCCCATCTTCGGCAACAATGTACCTACAACATACCGAGAAGTTAGAAGCGTCTGGCAACACTGCGACGTCAGCTTGATCGTCCTCAACTTGTCTATAATGACCACCGTCGCGCGCTTTTGCAAGTCCTGTTTCGACCTCTTGAATCGATTTAGCGCATGTCTTTTGATGCCACGGCGCCCGCCTTAGTCCCTGTACATCTCGTACATCATTTTACTCGCCGTCAAAACAATGCGCTTCGCTATCGCATCGATCGCCACACGAGCCATGTGCTTGTACTTGTGCAAGAACTTCCACTTGAGGAACGCTGAATTGCAGCAAGAGCTTCACGTTGTTCCAGAAGTCGGCCGTCGCTCCTGGTGCCTCACGTAGCTCGCGGTCTTGGATGACGACATCGCTACAATGATCTTCTCGTACTCTGGGCACCGTTCTTCAGACCATCGATCCATATACTAAACCGGTTGAAGCCAGGTACATTCGAGAAGTCAATTGCTCGATGTCGCACTCGTTACGACGCTTAGGAGTTGCGTGTCTGCGTATCTAGTGTGGGCAGTCGTTCCTTTTTCTCCTTCCATGGCACCTCTGATGCAGGAGACAAAGGGCCTCTCTCACAGCAACATGCAGCGCCCGCATGAAAAGCTTTAGTTCAATGACAATATCTAGCACAGAAAGTACTGAACACTTGAAAGACTTGTTCCTAGATCTAGCAAACAGAGAGTCTGAGCGCTCTCGCTCTTTTCCGTGTTCACGATGTATCAAAGCAAGATCATCGCAATGACGCGATTTGCTGGTATCAAGGAGCAAGCCAAGGGCTCCGTATCTGTCGCTTGTCATTTGGCTTACAAAGAGGTGACTGCTTTGATTCCACAACCCGCTTTTAAGATTGGACTCTTGACTTTCGATACATCTGGTCTCAATCTGAAAGGCATGGCGCATCACTGTCCACCCATTCTCCTGAAATGGCTTTGTCGGTAGCGATAAGCCAGGCCTTCTAAGTCATATGCGTCAGTCCTGCTGCTTCGATTATAGATGAACAATGAGAAGAAATTTGAGAACCGAGGCTAGCGCTATAGTCTCGTCACGTGTCATTCCCATCCGATCATTACTCTTGGTAAGAAACGGGTCCTTTATTCGGCATAGTTCCGTCCATATGTCTCGACGCGTCTGGCTCGTCGCCTCATGGCCTTCTTGGCTCTTCCCTTCCATAGCTTGAGCAACTTCTTCGCTCGGTGTTGTACCTCTGGGGACTCTGCTCGTCTGAACAGTCTTGTGAGCGCAACTCCAACGCGCGTCTTTTCCAGCATTTCCAACGACACAAAGAGCTGCTCTAGAGCCCCCAAGATGCTCAGCATGTTTGCAGTGGTCTCGGCATCATCCAGCTCTTCCTTGAGGTACTGTACGCGCTCTTCCGACACTACCTTATCCCCATGGTGAATAGTCGTCTGTCGCTGCCGCTTCTTTTGTAGCAGTGGAGCCGACGAACGCAGCTCATTCAGAGGCGCCGCTAGCTTTGCCGCGTCTCCACGCAGCACGAACTTCTCCATGACAGTGCAGACAACCTCAATAGTGCGCTATTGGCTTGAATAATGACGTATGACATCTATGTTTGCGCATTCGAGGCGTTCCCAACGGATCAGATCCTCATTCTTCATTTGACCAAGTGGTGGAAACATGAGCAGCAAGACGTACAATATCGCAGTGCTACCAGGCGACGGCATCGGCCCTGAGGTATGCGACCAGGCAGTGCAAGTACTCAACACGGTGGGCGAGCTGTTCCAGCACCAATTTTCCTTCACGACGGCTCTGTGCGGAGGTGCGGCCTACGAGGCGCACAAGACTCACTTGCCCGAGTCAACGGTGGCCACTGTGGCAGCATCTGACGCCGTGCTATTCGGCTCAGTGGGAGGCCCAACAGATGCCCAGGACGATCCGAAGTGGAAGGATGCTGAGAAGAACTGCCTGCTGGGTCTGCGCAAGAATTTCGATCTGGCTGTGAACATTCGACCGGCCAAGATCTACTCAATGCTGCCCGACTTGTCGCCACTCAAGCCTAGCATCATTGCCAATGGTGTCGACATGGTTATTGTTCGTGAGCTCGTATCGGGCATCTACTTTGGTGAGCACAACACTAACGGTGACACAGCTACGGACTTGATGAAGTACACGAGGGCTGAGGTGCGTGGCTACAGCCAGCTAGAGATTCTTTGGATGGGGGTCGATGTACTTATACTGGGTGAAACATTGTGACCATAGATTACCAAACCCATGATGTTTGCCTTTCAGACCGCTATGAAGGTACGTTCCTGGATCCTAAACGAAAGGAGCTATAATGACGAATGACATACTGACAATGTGACCGACCGTTGTGTAGCGCTCGAAGAGACTGACGGTAGTGGACAAGGCCAACGTGCTGGATTGCAGCCGTCTGTGGCGCAAAGTAGCTAAGGATGTGTCCGCGGACTTTCCGGAAGTCAAGCTCGACTTCATGTACGTAGTCGATATCTTTGCGTCCTCTTTCTAGAAACATTGCTAACCTTTGCTTGAACGGTAATGCAGGTATGTCGATAATGCTGTGATGCAGCTGATCTGCAACCCTTCCCAGTTCGATGTGATCGTGACGGGCAATATGTTTGGGGACATTCTGTCGGATGCGGCTTCAGTGCTGCCAGGATCGCTTGGTCTCATGCCTTCGGCCAGCCTTGGTAACAAGGTGCACTTGTTTGAGCCTATTGGTGGTACAGCACCAGACATTGCTGGCAAGGATCTTGCCAACCCTATTGCGCAGATTTTGTCGGCCGCACTTTTGCTTCGTTACTCCTTCCAGATGGAGACTGAGGCGCAGTTGATCGAAAAGGCTGTAGAGCATGTACTTTTGGACGGTGTGCGAACGGGTGACCTTACGAAGGACCAATCTGCTGTGGTTGGCACGAAGGCGATGGGTGCCGCTATCATCGCCAAAATGAAAGCGCTGCGCTAAGTAGACAGGGTGAATTACCGACGGTATGACAGTAGTCTACAATCTAGTAGGTCATGAATCTCTGATTATACCGCTAGTAAACGTTAAAGACGCTGGCGTTTGTTGCTGTGCTTCGTTAAGATGATCGTTTTGGCGTCTTCATTCATTTTGAGGTCACAGACGCGTTATTTGACCTACGGCAACGACGCCCTATACATGATCAATAAGTCCGGGACAACTTTCTTCGAAGTATAGCAAGTTGCGAGTGTATCTGACGTTGTATTGCATTGTTGCTAATAGTGGCAATGCCATTGCTGCTTGCAAGCAGAAGGCACATAGTCTCTAGTGCGATTTGAAGGCTTCATGCCGTCATTCATATTTTTCGTCACCGCTGAATAACAAATCATCAAACTTGACCTCACAATTGTGCCAGGCACAAGGCTTGCGAACGAGCCCAAAGTCATGACTACAGTAACTCATCATTCGAACCCAAATCTGCTATTGTATGCGAAGCCCTAAGACGAGAAGAATTGACGTGAATCTTTCGGAGTGTCCTGCGCTTTCTGTGCTAGATATTGTCATTGAACTAAAGCTTTTCATGCGGGCGCTGCATGTTGCTGTGAGAGAGGTCGTTTGTCTCCTGCAAGAGAGGTGCCATGGAAGGAGAAAAAGGAACGACTGCCCACACTAGATACGCAGACACGCAACTCCTAAGCGTCGTAACGAGTGCGACATCGAGCAATTGACTTCTCGAATGTATCTGGCTTCAACCGGTTTAGTATATGGATCGATGGTCTGAAGAACGGTGCCCAGAGTACGAGAAGATCCTTGCAGCGATGTTGTCGTCCAAGACCGCGAGCTACGTGAGGCACCTGGAGCCATGGCCGACTTCTGGAAAACGTGAAGCTCTTGCTGTAATTCAGCGTTCCTCAAGTGGAAGTTCTTGCACAAGCACAAGCACATGGCTCGTGTGGCGATCAATGCGATAGCGAAGCGCATTGTTTTGACGGCGAGTAAAACGATGTACGAGATGTACAGGGACTAAGGCAGGCGCCGTGGCATCAAAAGACATGCGCTAAATCGATTCAAGAGGTCGAGACAGGACTTGCAAAAGCGCGCGACGGTGATCTTTATGGACGCACGACGGTGGTCATTATGGACGAGTTGAGGACGAGCAAGCTGTAGCCGCAGTGTTGCCAGACGCTTCTGACTTCTCGGTATGTCGTGGTACATTGTTGCCGAAGAAGAACCGTGAGAGAATATAGGGCTTGATGCTTAGGCGCTTGGAGACAAGACCGATCGTGTCATCCTTGGGTAAGCCTAGATACATTGCAAGATGCTTAGAAGAAAGACTGGTCTGGAAACTTCAAGCTTTGCCAGGTAATTATGCTTTGAAGGTGATGCTTTTGTTGCAGCTTGTATCACGTTAAGTAGAGTTTGTCAGCGTATCCATGGACGCTTTCTTGTTTCCAGTAGAACTCGGTCACAATGTGGCCTTGTAAACTACTTTTGGAGGGAACAAACATCAGTGGTGATTAGACTAGACTGACTCTCTAGCTGTAGCGATGCTCGAATTGTATCCGCTTGACGACGATTCTAGGGTCAATATTGCTTACTCTATGATCTCCAGCAGCTATTCATCTATGCAGTGCTTATTTCATTCGTGTAGAACGGAATGTCTTGCATAATGCGCCACATTTCATGTGACTCAAACAGTAAGTTAAGCACTACAGCTACCAATCAATCATCCATCTACCCAGCAATGTATTGACTTATAGTCTTTGCCTGCACCGATGGAGCACGCGATATTACCGTTGTTGAGCTCTGTAGAATTTCTTCTCAACGTGATAAGTCAAAGCGTGCACATCGCTCCAAAGGGGCTCTAGACTAAAACGTCAGCTTTGCCACGTCAGAAGCACTTGCATGATCCAGCCTCGACTCATCCAAGTCGCTTTTTGAGGTTTACATACGCATACTATAACGTGGTCAACAGAGCTTTCACTCTCTTACTTTCCGTAGTCGGCGTTTGCTTCATCGTGCGGTCACCGAATCGTGGGCATGTTGTCAGATTGACCAAAGTTCAGAGTACTTGAACTCTTGACCCAGCAATGGAACGGTCATTCATTACGTAGCAGCGTATATTCGTATCGCCATCAAGTCTTCGAGAAAAAGTGGGACTGGCAAATAATCCTGGAAGCATGAAGAGAGTCCTTACGATGTGACACTGTCACTCTTCTAACAAGTGTAGATGGTAGCTCTTATGCAGCTAAAGATGAAGTACAAGCGAACTTTGCCACTTAACATCTGCCTGTGAAGAAGAGGTACTGCCATATTGATGAAAGACGTCTGTTCCCGCTGGAAATTTGCTGGCACACACAATGCTACAATGCAGTCTGTGGAAAAACGCATTCGAGTGAGTTGCACAGTTTTGTTTTGCATCTGCCTCTCAGTCGTGGCCTCTACGCAGCTTCTATACCGACCTTTTGCTATCCCACGAGGTGTGCCAATCTTTACATGCACATACAGCCTTGACGTTGTCTTTGGTATTGAATTGTGCATGAGCGGTGCCACTGTTGATGCCAAGTGAAGCTTGGATGATTAAAATTGAAGGAAGTTTCATAGACATGTATTGCCGATTCTGTTCCTCGAACATCTCCCTCAATCTTCCCTTGTAACTTGGCCTGCACGCAGCAGCTCCTCTACCGACCGTTGTCCCATCCCGTGAGAATGAATACCAATCCCTACATGCACTCGTTGACGTAACGTCGATCGTGCTTTCGGTACATGGACACACTTTACATCCCTCACTTATTCATTTCACTCCAACCCAGCACTCGACTACCAGCTCCCATAGTCTCAAAGATGAAGACCGTCTTCGTATCTGCTGCCACCGTCGTTATCGCTGCCACTTACACCAGTGCCACTACATGTGACATGGGCAAGATCCAGAGCTTACTCTACCCAAACGCTACAAAAGGACTTGCCGACTGTGAGAACGCCACCGGCATAAGCATCTTCGGAGTGAATGAGTTCCCCACGTCGGAGCAAGTCAAGGATCTCTCACAGAACGTGAACTGCGCTAACTATTTCAACCAGATCAACCAGGTGGCCAACGCTGAGATCCAGTGCAACGTGACCATTCAAGGTGTCGACGTCGTCTTTGGATCGCTCATTGCCGACTTTCTCACGGGAAAGACTGGCAACGAGACGGAACCCGAGACCAAGATGCCCAAGGACGAGGATGAGACTCTCCCTCCCTCGAAGAAGCTCGATAAATCGGATACCGACTCCAAGACTGACGAAACCATAACTCCGACGACCCCCAGTACGAGCGATGCCTTGGGCGCTCACACTCTTTCGTTCATCAGCTACTGCGTGGCTACCACACTTGCGCTGGCATTGCAGTAAAATAGCATCATCAAACGATGATGAAATTTAACGGCACGGCACGTACCTATCTTTTTCATTTTTGCAATACAGACCCATTTTATGATTCATTCGTATCTTTCTTTCTCGCCAGCATGTCATCTATCGGTTTTCAATGTGGCCGCCCTCGAAGAGATTATCGATGAGTCCACAGACTTGGCCAATCTTGGCAAAGACGCTAATACAGTGATCGCGGTTGCTGTCTACTCGATCAAACGCGACAGAAGCGACATGGTCCTTCATGCGACTAGCTTTCGCATTGTACGTGATAATGGCATTCGGTGACACTATTAAGATTGCAAAGTATATCTGACACACATCTGCATGATGAACCCCTAGTTTAGGAATGAAGATTAGTGCTACGACCTGTGCATCGAAACAGCCTCTGGGGGCAAGGACCTGGGTCCAGACTTCCTATGCTATGAACGTGGGCGCATCAGCACCACACAAACGCAAGAGATCATTGCTGGTCTAGTCGAACGACCAAGTGATATCGTCAAAGTGTTGCCTTTGTTATTGCTCAAGGATTCATTCAATTATCTTGGGCACAAGCTTTGTTCCAAGCACATGCCGTACAATAAGACGATGGCCCAAAGCATCCTCAAACCCATCGCTCGCACACGAATGAGACAATGCGTCCAGACGACATGACGCTCCTGCTTCTTGCGCAGTCTTTGTTAAGTTTGAGATGCACTTTGGAGATAAAGTTCGGAGGTCTCAAACCCTCTTTGATGCTCCAAAACGTTTCTTTGGGTAATGGCCACATCAAACATTGCAAGTCAAGTTTGAGTCACGTCTTGTCCAAATGCTCGTGATCTAGGAACGTAACCTCCTTCTTCGAAATGTCGAGCTCTTCCAATTCCCTTGCTATGTTCGTTGAGAATTGGAGGCTGTGCGTGCGCGCTGAGTGAGTAGGCTCATATCGGCATGAACCAAGTATCCCAGAAAACCGAAGTACAAGCAGCACGTGCCTCCCAGTGCGATGAGTCCGACGACACCAAGAGCTAGACTTTCGAGGTTCGTGAAGATCAAGTAAAGGTTAACAACACACACAAGACCGCCTAACAGCCAGCCAAATACCACCGTTGTCCTGCTATTCGCAAAGTCCCCCATCACGGCAGGTGAGCTTGTGAAGATTAATACTGGGAGCAGAGCGAATGGCAGCTGGATGGACTGCAACACATTGAGCAACTCGTCCATGTGGTCACTGCCCGCAGGATTTTGCTGGCTCAAAATCGCTACTGCCATTGCAGGGACAAGCGATACACATCGAGTGAGCGCCACACGCTTCCATGGTGAAATGTAAAGTTGTAGGAATCCTTCCATCACGAACTGACCGGCATAAGTTCCGGTCATGGTAGAGCTCTGTCCTGCAGCCAATAGACCAATTGCCCAAATAGTGTCGGCGTACTGGCCCAACATCCCACCTAGTGCCACGCCAGCCTGGGATAAACCAATCTCCTGACACATACCTTCACCACCGCTAGCAAGTTGACACTGTCCGTATGTGTCGCCTTCAGCAATAGCTCCAGGGACACAGGCTGTGTTGACACCCTTCAGATCGTAAGATGCTGTGCAATCTGGTGAGAAGAACCCTTTTGCAAAAACTGCTAGCACTGCCAAGTTGATCAAGAATGACACGAACAGCGCGAGACAAGACTCGATCGCAAAGTATTTGTTCGCTTCGTGTACTTTACGCTCATCGTGTCGATTAACTCGTCGCGTCTGTACGAGCGCTGAGTGGAGGAATATGTTGTGTGGCATGATCACGGCCCCAAGAATGCCCACCGCCTGAGTCACTGCGTAGCGATCAACACGTGGCACAAAGCCACTTATAATATCCGCTGATGCGACCTCTCCACGTACTAAGTTCGCGCAGAAGCAGACTAACATCACGGCAATCAATGCTACAAAGAACGCCTCAAGCTTTCGAATGCCGTAGCGATGAAGCAACAAGAATGTGAATGTGTCGAGTCCTGTGATCAAACATCCGATCCATAGAGGAAACCCAAAAAGCACCTGAAATGCAATGGACGAGCCCAAAACTTCCTGCACATCGCTCCCAACGATTGCAATCTCCGTCATGATCCACAAAGTCAGTGACGCCCACCGCGGATATACTGCCGTGCACATTTCAGCCAAATTCTTTCCAGTGACAACGCCCAACCGTGCAGCTAGCACTTGCAGAAAGAACCCCATCGCAGTAGCTCCGAATAAAACCCACGTGAGCTGGTACCCGGCATATGCTCCAGCCTGCAAGTCACTTTCAAGGTTCCCAGGATCCACATACGCGATACTCATGAGCCATCCTGGGCCAGCATACGCCCACAACGTCCGCCATCTATTCCAGTAAAGTGAGCATCATTGTGTCTACTATGTCGCATCCAAATGACTGGGAGACGTACCTGAAGTCGTGCATCGAGGACTCCTCAAGAGGAGGTTGGATCTCTCCGACTGATAAAGTGAGAGCCTTGTCCACTGCGTCATATCGGTCCACATCTCTCACCGAGTCTCCAAGCAGCAGCTCCAGCTCGGACTTCTGCATCTTCAAAGTTACCAATTTTATATATTTGCACAATTTGTTCCAGCGCTGTGATTGGTCGTTATCCCACCCGCCTTCTTACAAGTTGAGTGGTCATCCTGGCCACCACTAGGAAGGCTTCTCCAAAGTATTGGCGCTGATGCCGGCTGGTGGCGAAAGGGTCCACGGCAACGAAGGCGGGACTGAGAAGGACAAGAAGTCCGAGCTTTTCGAACTCATGCACGGGCTTGAAGGCCGGTTGGAAAAACTGAAGGAGCCTAAGTCGAAGCATAAGATAGAGATGCATGGCGGGGGGAACTCAAAGCAGACCCTTAGGATACCGCACACGCTGACCAGGGACAACATTATTGCATTTGACATAGAATTATGCGCACGGATACACATCGACCAGCTCGAGACGCCAGCGACACCACAAACGTCGACACCATCGAAAGCTGCTCCGTGGCTCCATTATTTTGGTGTGTACCAGCTCGCGATGTGGACGTCACGGCTTCAGCAGTTGTATGCTTAAGACCTAGTAACAGAGACTGTGCAATCTGCGCAGAAGGTGGCTATTCAAGAGCCACAAGCGGTTCAAGAACCCAAGGTTGGGCACCCGGGAATCAGGTACCCGAATGTGCGACGATTGAAGCTGGCAATTCGACCCTTTGACGGTAAGAAGCTATACGTCGGACTCCGCCTCGAGTAGTGGAGCGCCGCTTTGGACGGCAGATTAAGCTACCCAGAACGCATGTGGTTCGAGGATGTCAAGGTGAACCTCCTCGGGGACTATCTCTCCGGGACCGCAGAGAAGTATTTCAAAAGCAAGTTGAGCTGTAGTGGAACCCGATGCCGACCTTAGAGTATATCAGCGTTGTAGATATTCATCATCACCCCAGCGCAAGGGATGACGCTTTTACAACGCTCAAGGACCCAAGAAGATCCTTGCCCGAGCACTACATGTACCTCGTGGTGGTCGGTGAGGCATGTGATGTCGGGACCGACTATTTGGTGCTTAACAACATCGTACAGTACGCTTTGCCAAAATCTTGCACTGTGTTGATGGCAAAAGTGGCCAAATCTAGGACAGATAATCTGCAACATGCAGAAGAATTTGCACATTTTGTGCAAGCCTGGGAAAGTGAATCCAGAAGCAAGAATTTGGGTAAGGAAGTGGTCGGGATTGTGGCCATGCCGTACGCCCAGCAATGTTGAGGTTCCCACCTCCTGAGACTCAGCCTCCTTGTCCGACAGGTAGAGCCGTGGGACTTGCTCGTTTTGGTTCATGTCCATGTTTTTAAAGCGCTTCGTGTTGATCACCACTCTAGATTAAGGAAGCACACCCTATGCCCTTTAGTTTCTCTACCTATTCCAGCGATCATACCCTGCTAAGCTCTTAGCGAAAGGTTTTCGTTTTGAGGATCTTTGTAGACCTTGCGAAGGGAGCCAAAAACGACGATCTTACCTCCTCGAGGTGTTTGCTTCGTGAACTTCTTCATGGGTGATGCTCGTCCGGGTTCGCGTTAGTCGGCGACCGGTTTAAGATGTTCCCCCAAAAACTCAAAGGCAACCCACGCCAAAAGCAATGCAGTGAGCCACGTTCATTATGGCCCTGTGCAAGCACAAAGCTCATCGTATACCATGAAATTAAACAAGATATACTATGGTGGTGGCGAATCCTTCACTCTCCTTTACTGAATAGCGAGTCCCTGGAGTACTATAACAAGATTCCGGAACCTGACGTGGTTGTGGAGATGGACGCTCATGATCGCAAACTGTGAGCTATCGATATGACGGCCAGGGTTGCGCTGACGTATCAATTCTCGCCATAAAAACTTCGACTAATTGATTGCTTCAAGAATGGTGAAGCCAGCAGTTTTGATAGTAATTTTCGAGAATGACTTTTGGGTGTATTGACTGCATACGAATGGAATGCATGCTGTTCTCACTCCACTACTTTCAACTATCACCTACTGCAGGTCCGAGTCCGTATTGACAACACTTCGTCGGTGACCTGACAGAATCGCCTTGGATCGCGCATCTTGGATACTGAAAAAGTTCTTTCAATCTCTGTTTTTCCGTGTCTCATATTCACCGCGTCGATAATACCCGAGCTGATGCTGGTTTACGCAGTACCTCTTACCTAGCTTACGCTACTCAGTTTGCTGAACTAACTCATGGTTGGACGCAGGTGTCACCTGCTATCGACGTAGACCAGCTTTCATGAACTTGGCACAATATTTCTTTGAGTTCTCCGTTACCAATTTCACTTACATCAAGTACTTTCTGGCGATGAACAAGTGAAACCTTGAGCCTGTCGGCAAAAAACCACCCGTAACTCTCAAGCGGGAGTCAACTTTTAGCTCTTTCTGAGTTTATCATAAATGATTTTCAGTTGGAATTTGGTGATGGCGGTCCTCTTTGAGGAGCTTCCATCGTCAACCTGCTTCAAATGGTTTGCCATTTTTCGCTGCAGCGGGGCGGGTCTTCCCAGTTTCAAACCACACATTCGCATGTCTATCAAAGGAACTTTTGGCTAGACACGCCTCCGCAACAAAAGACCCCGGTGTCGACTTAGCTTTTCAAGACGTGCTTCGTCTTGAAGATCCATTTGATTAGGCGCTCTGGGGTTTTGTGTAAAGTGCTCTTTTTTCTGATTTGTCGTTCAGAAATCGTCTCGATAAGCATAAGTATATTCCACTGGATCTCGCCTAAGGCTAAGGAACTAGTTGTCCTTGACACACTGAAGAGTCAACACTCTCACCGTCTAGTGCACAATCGGTGCACCTAAGACTTTGCGGCTCAAAGACAATCCAATATGAGCATGCAATAGCCCGAATACTACATTGCTCCTGACATAATTTTATCTGCCCCATGGTCGGCACTCTGCTCCTATTGCGAGCGAGGCAAGATCTGCGTTCTGATATCCCAGCAGCATTATACTTATCGCGCAAAGGGCATTTCAACGACGTGTTTATCTTAGGTTATCAATAAGACCGCAATCAAGAACGGAGAAATCTGAAGTACTTTGGTATGCACTCACTCCATGAGCGAGAGGATCGAGATACGCGTCACTGCTACATGTGCGAAGAGACATGCCATCTGAAGTCTGCCTATCCTGGTATGGTGAAGGAACACAGTGTGGAACTTACGCTCGCTGTGAGCGAGAACATGCCGGAGATAAACTCTCTCATTAATCGTGTGGGAGGAGTGATCTGTTAAGATTTGAAGGAATGATCGACTATTCAATGGATGCTAAATCAACTTGTGGAAAATGAGACCAACTGTTGTCGGGTCTTCCTAGCTCGCACAAAGGACGCCGTTTAAACATTTTTTAATGTTTTCTAAATAAGATTCGAGTGTTGAATGACTCTGGAAGAGAGGATTCAACACAAGCATCAGAATGTGAATTTGTTCTGCAAAGAATGGATGTTTCACGACAGAGAAGCGAGGTCCGTAAATTAGCCAGCAAAGGGAAGCATGTCGGAACCGATAAAGGCTACATACTTTCTGGTGGAGACGTTGAAGAAGTGGTCGTGCTGATCTGGCGCGTGTCGCGGCATGACGTAAGCTCCCTAGAGAGATCGACACTCTTTCCGTGAAAGTTTGTTTGAGTGATATGCTGCATATACGAGCTTGAAACCTTCGATATCTTTGCAGCGGGCATCGAGATAGCCTTGACAACGGAGCTAAATACGAGTTTGAGAACCTTTTGAATGGTGTCTCACGGCGCAAATTTTTCTTAATTACAGCATCGCTGCCTATATTAGCAGTCATGGCATAATGCAGCGAGCGATCCATGGCGTCATAGCTGTTAAGATGTCAGCGGTGACGTTAATATGATCGTCGACCTAATGGGAATTTAAATATCTGCTGCGTTGTGACTGTTGCTATGCGGTGTGTAAACAAACGCGACTGCTCCGCTGACAAATTCATCTTCACTCAGAGAGCCTGTAAGCCTGAATGGGCATGCTAGCTCTATCATGAATGCTTTGTCCGCTTCGAAGTGACCAGCGAAGAGTTGCACATTGTGGCTGTGAGTTATCATGTTGCGAAATGCGCACGCCACGTCGCCTGCCATAATCGTGGTTAAATTTCGGCTTAGCTCGAAGTATTTGCGAGGCGACCGCGTCACAATGCTTGTAATCAGGCTTTGGGATTGAATCCTGATCTGTAAAGTCGTTAACGAAGATTCCTTCAGGAAAAGAATGGTCACAAATCATCCGCCCACTTGATGACGGATCCCCGCCGGCTTTGTCGACAACTCTAAATATACTGACAAACATGTCTAGCCAAAGCTCGAGGAATCTGTGTCGATTACGAGGCATCTGCACACATTGTAACGGGATAGCCTCGTCTAGCAGGTTGGGGTAATAGATAGGTACGGATAGGATATCGTACGTAGTAATAGGTACGCGGCAGTTGCCGTGTATCAGTAGGTTTGGTAATGTGGTCCACTAGGGCTATATTAGTAGGTATTAGGTTTAGGAGGATCATGGTGATCCTCCCTCTATTAGGCTGTAGGTTCTACCCGCCCTCTATAACCACACGATAAACAGTGTGTCATTTGACACGCAAAGTATCGCGTCGTTTGCCAGCTAAACGACTGGGATGCGATAAACCACCTTTAAAAACACTTCCTCTGTGCAAGGCAGTAACGGAGCGTACCGTTACACACATCTCGTTTCTTGCGAGCAGTCTTGCGAAAAAATTTCTTACTCGCACGACTGCTGAACCATGATTTGTTGAAATCTTGCTTATTTCGGGACGCTTATCATGAGCTCGACGTGCGCATCATCCGCAGCAATAATTTGTAGCTTTTACAGATTGTAAGAATTTCGCACATTCGGACTAGAACTTCTAGAATCATGTTTTTTTTTCAAGCGATAGTCCGATTTGGCCTAACCACGAACGAGCTCCATAAAAGACGGTAGGAACATCGATGGCTGGCGTATAATTCTGACAGTGCGTGCTGTAGTAACCCATTGAATAGATACTCTATGCCGGTATTGGACCGACTACAGGGTGTAGTGGATAAGCGCTGACACTGGGACCGGGAGGTACATGGATCAATACCCGCGGAGGGCAGTATTGATTACAAATCGCCGAAGTGAGGCACAGAAAGCGCCATGCAACCACCAAATGGGTGGCCGTCTGCCGCGACGGGCAGGCTAGCCGAAAAATCCCCATAGTGTAATGAGGGGTGTGTCTCATTCCCGTAGGGAATTGGTACGCGAGTTTATATCTAGTTTTGTCGAGAAATTGGATATACTGTCGTTAGTATTTGTAGTCCGACCTTTATTAAAGCTTTCTACAATGATAGCAGCCGAAGTTTTTCGACGGTCTTGATGCGACGCGCTGAGTTGCTGAGCTACTGCAGCAGTTACAAGTGGGTGCGTATTACATGTGAAGTCTTTGATGGTCTATGAACTTACATTGTTACCGCACCGTAGTGTATCCGCGTTAGGCTGAATAGCTGTTACGGGTGTCCTATTTAGTGCATTCTTAGTAGGCTGTAAGGCCCACTTAGATGTGAATGTTTTCCTAGGCTGTGTATCCATATTCGGTACTAATATTGTCTTAGTCTATGTAGCAATTTTCGACGTAATTCCCAGTGCAAAAGTTGCCCTAGGCTTTATGAGTGCTAATTGTGCCCTTTGCTGTATGGACATCGTTAGTGCAGATGCTCATCTAGGCTTTATGGCCATCTTAGTGTAACGGGACTGTGTGTGCTACACGTTGACGAAAAGAAATTATATTACATAGGTAGCTAGATAATGCAAGAACGTAATCTAAAAAAGGCAAGTAGGAAACGCGTTTTTGAACGCTGCCAAAAAGGATACATACCCTCGCTTTTAGAACAAGTCGATGAACGGAACATGCGTCAGCTCCGGGAGCGTCAGGAGCTGAGACTACGACTGGTACAGTTTTCTGCACACGTCAAGGCAATCCTGAAGTTGAGAGTAAATGATGGTCATACAAGCTTTCGGAAATGCCAACAGACTGCCAGGGTTCTAGAACGGAGCACGTAGCTGGTGTAGTTCTGGATTCTGGAGCTCACTTCCATTCTAACATCGCGATAACAAGCCGACAGTGTGAGACTAGCGTCGCAACAACCTTTGAGACGAGTCATGACATCGGGAGAAGCACGAAACGCAAGGCTTTTCATGACATATTGCGTTCAGGTAGATCGGCATATTTGGCAAACAACTCTCATTCATATTGCATTGTCAAGAGCAACGCAGATCACTCATTTCAATGTATACACCAAGAACAAGCTCAATGCCTCTTCAAGATTGCAAAAACAGAATTTGTAAGAAAACCGTAGCCGGTCAAAGGTTTGGTCGATCAAATG
>NQFO01003210.1:0-11038 GCA_003991265.1 Pseudoperonospora humuli | reverse complement strand
GGGTGGTTAGGGTCCTCCCATCTACCAGTCTTTGCCTAAGTCAGTATAGCCGGCAAAAAACTGACGCCAGCAGAAGATGGCGCTTGCATGACGTATGCATGCATGCATAGATAGATAGATAGATAAATATATATGTGTGTGTGTCTCTCTGTCTCTGTATGCCTCGCCTTACCTTTGTGGGAGGCTGCGAGAGAGCGTCCGAGAGAGAGAAGTGTGTTGCAAACGACTATCTTGGCGTATGCCGTCGTTTGCGAGCAACACCAACCCCCGGTCGAAAAAAAAAAAAACGGGGACCCTCCCAATGCACGCTTCAATACAACAGGCAGGCAGCCAGCAACCGGCAGTGGATGCGCCGATCGATCACGCAGCTTCTCAGCCGCACTCACTTCCAATCCCAGCGGTGACTGCGGCAACGTCAACTTTACTTTTGCGCCACCCGAGTGGCCACAATAGATAGAAAACTGCCATGGCACATCCATACGAGACGCAGACGGCACTGCAGAGCGGCCCCAGTGCCTTCGCATCGGCTACTTCACTCGGAGATGTCGGTCAGCAGCGCTTCACGTGTAAGTCTACGACTATTGTTGTTGTTGTTGTTGCCTTACTTGTCAGCCTTAGACTTACTTGAATTACGTGTGTCTTCTTTTCTCGGGACATGGATAACAACAACGCATAGACCTGTTTAATCTCGCACACCAGCAATATGTGGCCGGCTACTATCAAGAGGCACTACGGCTCTGCGAACAGCTCTACGAATCGGATGCCTACCGCACTGACAACTTGCTGCTACTTGGTGCACTGCACTTCCAGCTCGGTAACCTGTCGGAAAGCATCTTCTACAACCAGCAATGTATCCGTGTAGCTCCTAACTTTGCCGAGGCTTACGGGAACTTGGGTAACGCACTCAAGGAGCTTGGCGACTTGGCCGGTGCGGTCCAGTTTTACGTGCGTGCGATTAAGTTGAACCCGCGCTTTGGAGATGCGTACAACAACTTGGCCAACTGCTACATGCTCTTGGGCCAGAGCAACGAAGCCGTGGAAACGTACAAGATGGCCATTTTGCTCGACCCGCAGCTTGTGGACGCACACAGCAATCTGGGCAACTTGTACAAGGTGCAGGGTCGTCTCGAGGACGCTAAGCACTGCTATGCACAAGCTATCCATGTCAAGCCCAGTTTTGCCATTGCCTGGAGCAACTTGGCCGGTCTCTTGAAAGACGACGGACAGCTTGATGCGGCGATTGACCACTATCGAGAAGCCATCCGACTAGCTCCGGATTTTGCAGATGCGTACAGCAACCTGGGTAACGCTTTGAAGGAGACTGGCAGAGTAGACGAAGCCATCCAAGCCTACAAATCGGCACTGCAGATCAGACCAAGCTTTGCTATTGCGCATGGCAACTTGGCCAGCTGCTATTATGATGCGGGTCAAATGGAGCTAGCCATCCACACGTTTCGCCACGCGATCCAGCTCGAGCCAAACTTCCCTGACGCCTACAATAATTTGGGCAACGCTTTGCGTGAATGCGGCCAGCTTGAGCAGGCCGTGATATGCTACCGCACAGCACTGCAGCTGAAACCCGACCATCCGCACGCGTACAACAACCTGGGCAATGCTCTCAAGGACAAGGGTCTTGTAAAGGAGGCACTGCACTGCTACACAACGGCAGCGCGGCTCCTGCCGCAGTTTGCGGCCGCACACAGCAACATTGGCAGTGTTTTGAAGGAACAGGGCAAGCTCGACCAGGCCTTGGCCCACTACCAGCAGGCCATCACGATTGATCCTAATTTTGCCGACGCGTACAGCAATATGGGTAATGTGTTCAAGGACTTGTGCCGTCTCGAGGAGGCCATTCAGTGCTACTCGACAGCAATCCGCCTCAAGCCACAGTTCCCCGATGCGTACAGCAACTTGGCTAGCGCTTACAAGGACGGCGGTCGTCTTGATGACGCAATTACGTGCTACCGCAAGGCTCTTGCGCTGCGCCCGCACTTCCCGGACGCCTTTGCTAACTACTTCCACTCGATGGTATTTATTTGCGATTGGCAGTCTCGCACGCAAGACACAGAGACGCTGCAGCGCTTCGTGGACGAGCAGCTGAGCACGGACGGTGTTTTGCCGTCTGTGCAGCCGTTTCACGCACTGGTCTATCCATTGTCAATGCAGCGATTCCAGGACATTTCTCGGCGGTATGCCGAGCGCGCCAAGCTAAACGTGAGTCTGGTGGATCTGCCTCCAATGCGCTTCAAGAGCAAGTGTGCGTCCGAGCGGCTGCGCATCGGCTATGTGTCTTCAGACTTGGGCAATCACCCGCTGGCGCATCTAATGCAGAGTGTGTTTGGGATGCACGATAAAAGCAAGTACGAGGTGTTCTGCTACGCCACGTCGCCGGACGACGGATCAATTTGGCGCAAGCAGATTGCTACTAGTGTCGAACACTTTACTGACATTTGTGCACTGTCAAACGGCGATGCTGCGCGTGCTATTCACGCAGACAACATTCACATTCTCGTCAACTTGAATGGCTATACGAAAGGTGCGCGCAACGAGATCTTTGCGCTTCAACCTGCGCCCATTCAAGTGAGCTACATGGGCTTTTGTGGCACGCTGGGTGCCGATTACATTCAGTACATGGTGGGCGACGCCACGGTGGTACCTCCCGAGTCCCGGCGATACTTTACGGAAAAGCAAATCAATATGCCGCACTCGTACTTTGTGAATGACCATAGACAGTCGGCACGCGATGTACTGGACACGGACAAATGCCCGACACGCGCGGACTATGGCGTACCCGAGGACAAATTTGTGTTTTGCAACTTTAATCAGGTGTACAAGATTGACCCTGTCACGTTTACGACTTGGATGAACATCCTCAAGCGCGTCCCAAACTCAGTGTTATGGCTGCTGCGTTTCCCACCTATCGCCGAGGCGAACATTCGCGCTGAGGCGCGTGCTCGTGGAGTCAAGGACGAGACGCGTCTAATCTTCACGGACGTGGCTCCTAAGGATGAGCACTTGAAACGTGGCTACCTCGCTGACCTGTTTCTCGATACACCCGAGTGCAATGCGCATACGACTGGATGTGACATCCTCTGGGGTGGTACCCCGATGGTGACGATGCCGAAGGACCGCATGGCCACGCGCGTGGCGTCAAGTCTATTGCGTGCCGCTAACATGAGCGAACTCATCACGACTTCCCTCGAGGAGTATGAAGAGCTTGCGGTGTCTCTCGCGAGTGACATGAACCGATTGTGGGAACTCCGACGACGACTCGAAGATGAGCGTTTGTGCAGTCCGTTGTTCGACACTCAGCGGTGGGTACGCAACTTGGAGATGGGCTTATGCATGGCGTGGGAACGCCATGAACAGGGTCTTGCACCTGATCACATTGATGTGCCTGATATTGAAGAACTCGAGAAGCAAAAGGCCGTAAAGGATAGGACCATTGACGACTGTCACTCGCAGTCTTGTACTACAGCAGAGCACGCAAGTAGCAGCTTCAAGCACAAACACACGATCGACGGGTCTATTGACAAGAATGTGCTACCCATGAGCGCCTTGCTTTCCGATGGAAGACCAGATGCCACGAGATGAACCCCCCCCCTCTCTCTCTCTCTCTCTCTCTCTCCCCCGTCTTTGAGCACAATGAGTTAAAGGACTCGCGTTAGGTAGTCGAGTCATTTCTTCGTAAATAAAGCGCTGATACAGCGATTAATGAGTACCAACACTCTTCAGAGCTTCAAAGGTCAAGACATTGAGGATTTCATGTGGCACACACATTTCATTTCCTTCTTTGCTCTTTGCTCTTTGCACTCCGCCTTCTTCTTGTTCTCTATCGTCACTTGCGTCATCTACTTTTTCTGTGTGAGGATCAGCACGGCTATTCCACCAACCAGCAATACTTTAAGCACTGGATAGTCGGTCAACAAGACGGTCAGCATACCAGCGTAAGGGATCGATCTGATTAGCAAGACGAGTCAGTCCAAGGCACAAGCAATTCGATTGACACTTGTCTCAACGTACCCTCTGGCAATGCCCACAATATCCTCGCGCTCGAGCCACAGTTGACCTTCCGCATAGAGACCACTGTGGGAAGAAGTATACACGCATGTAAATACACATAAATCCAACACACACACGAATACACAGCCATCAGTCTCTTGACGTCAAACAATCAGCTCATCACTACAAATGAGCAGCTCATTGTACCGGTCGTCCACATTGCCGTTGTCTGCCTTCGTAAGATACACTTGATATCCGTCCGAGGCCCTGCACACGAAGAAACATTTCAAATCAAACATCTCTCAATGCAAGTCGAATTGGTGCAGTCAACTGACCGCTCATGCAGCTCCAGCACTCGATGCACGATGGGGATATCACGGCCCTTGACCGTGAACACAACGATGTCTCCGATCTCAACTTGCGGCTTCTAAAACCTCCAAGATACGCACTTTTGTCACGCAAAGCTCACCCTCAACAGGTAGCAATCGACATTTACATGCATGTATACACACATGCGTATATTTACACACATATCCACACATGCATACCGTGTTGTCCAGATACAGAATGTCTCCGCGTTGGAAGGCTGGCTCCATGCTGTCGCTAAGTACCACGACGATGGGCCCCTCGCTCAACGTGTAGGTCATGAGTACCTTCCACACCAAAAGTGCCGTTACCATGACCATGGCCAGGTTCAGGCCTTGATACGTCAGCTGTCGCTTGTTGGCCCACAGTCGCTTGACTTCGTCCACTTGCTGCTGCAGCATCTTTTCCATGCTTTTAGGCTACTGAATGCCACGTAGGTAGTAAATCTCAACGGTGATATTTCAACAGTGAAATTTGACTGGAAGTCGAGTCATGAAATTTGAAAAATGCGACGAATGGAGCTACTCATGCCGCGACTCATGCGGCGGCAGTTTATCGACCAGCGTCGAGGCATTTTGACCATAAAGCGGTCCATGCAACCACAGGCGAAACGCAATGATGCTCATAAACCGGTCAAGGTCAAACTTAGTGCAGCAGTCGATGACACTGCGTCGTCGTCTGTGCGTCTGGCCAAGCGCATCGCCATGTCGGGTCTGTGCTCGCGTCGCGAAGCCGAACGACGCATCCAGAGCTTGAGTGTGACTGTCAATGGACATGTGGTGGATAATGTCGCCACGTCGGTGGATGTCGAGCGAGACATTGTGGCTGTTGACGGCCGCGTGCTGACAAAGACGCAAAAGGTCAAAGTTTGGATGGCTCACAAGCTGAAGGGGGTGAGTGAGCTGATGAGATGACGGTAGTGAAAGGAGAAGACGAGAGACAAGTGACGCATTTGATGGTCATTTCATGTAGGAACTCGTGACAAGCACTGACCCGCAAGGCCGAGCCACGATCTTTGACCGTCTGCGAGTGATGGGGCTCACGCAGCACCTGATGCCGGTGGTACGACGACGACTTGTATCAGTGGGTTTTTTCCATGAAGAAAAAGTCGTTAACGTGGTGGGATTTTTACTTTAGGGACGACTTGACTTCAACACGGAGGGCTTACTACTCTTCACCAATGATGGAGACTACGCTCGGGAATTGGAGCACCCCAAGACACAAATTCCTCGCGTCTATCGAGCACTGGTTCGTGGCAACGTGGCCGAGTCAAAACTCCAAGAACTGCAACGAGGACCTCTTGTAAATGGAGTCAAGTACCGACCCATTCAGGTCGTCGTGCAGTCCACGGACAAGAAAGATTCGTGGCTGCGGATAAAAGTTACCGAGGGAAAGGTGCGTTATGGCTTTAAACTCGGGATTGCCATCTCGCAATACTGACCGCATGGCGTATGTGTCGTGTGTCGTGTGTGTGTGTGACAGAATCGAGAAGTCCGGAAAGCGCTGGCTCATGTGCGATTGGTGGTGAAGCAGTTGATTCGTGTACAGTACGGACCTTACCGTCTTGCTGACCTTCCGCCGGGCGCTGTGCTTGAGGCACGTGCAAAATTTCTAGAAAAGAAGCACGACCACAAGCAGGAACGGTAATACACTCGACATTTTGGTCACAGGACACAGGAACTTGATCACTCATGGAGCGGATTGGGGCGAGAGCTCTGCAAAGAAGACCCTTTTTTGCTTTGCTTTTGCGTCGATGAGGTCGCTGATCCGGCATTTTGTCGAATGTCTGGTCTTTGTCGGTGTTGTCTACAGCTCAAACGATTCACTAATCTGGTCACTGTCAAGTGATGTCGTCGTGTATCGGTCGTTGTCCGTAGGAGACTCAATGACGCTGTACCATTCCGGAACATCAGTGCGCGACGTCGTGCTGTCCATCGTGGCCGAGCCATTTGTGCCAGTGGATTCATCTCGACTGCCATACGACGATGACTTGTGTTTTCTTGCGGCAATAGAGGAAGCTGTAGAGGACGTCGAGGAAATGCGGTGCCTGTCGAGATCTTTGGGTGCCTGAAGCTGCGACCAGCCCCAAGTGCTCCGTCCGGGGTCGCTCGAGAGTCGTGACAAGGCTGAATAGCGCTCGCTTGTCGAATAGCGGTCGCTCATGGAGTGGCCGTAGCTTGCTGACTCGCCGTCGTATGTCATAGGGGGAAGTCCAGTTCTCGAGTCATCAGTACGATCAACTTCCGAGTACTCGCGGATGCTGAAACTCTGATCTGAAGACGCATTTGTCTCTCGATTCACTTGGAGCGTTTGTGTCAACGGCCCACGCACAAGTAGACTAGCAGCCTGTGGATGGCCATTGGCCATGTCGTGTTCAACGGATGAACGCGTCGCACCATTTAGCTTGGTATGAGCGTTGGGTGCGGACAGCGGGAGGTCTTTTGACGTGAAGCTCAAGTCACTCGCTTTCCAAGAAGACAATTCCCGAGCAGTTGGGGCACCAATTGAAGGCGTTGAAATGGTCGGGAAAGTCGTCGTATGGGTATCCGTTGGGGACGGAGTCTCTGCGTCAAAAGCTCGACGTCTGCGGTTTCTCCACAAGAGCAAGAGAAGACCCAGCAGGATGACAAGACCGATGCCACCAAACACGGCTATCTTGATGGACAAGGACCCATTCAAGATGCCAGTGATAAAGTCAGATACGCTATTGGATGACGAAGAAGACGATGAAGACGATGAAGACGACGAAGACGCACTCGTAATTCTCCCATCTTCGTTGCCACGTTTACTTGTCTCGACTTCACTACCACGCAAGTTGCTCTCAGTCTCTCTCTCACGAATATTGCGCTCAGTCTCATCGTCGCCAAGATTGCCAGACGATGACGTTGATTCCGGCAGTATTATCGTACTGGACTCAGAGCTCGTCTGGGCATCGGATGGTGCTGCAGTCGATGGCATGGGAGTCGAACTATTCGTGCTCACTGGAGCTGCACTGGGTGCCGTCGATGTGGTCGCATCTGGAGCGACTGGTGTGGAGGCAGGGGTCGTTGTAGCAGCAGCTTCCGTCGCGACTGGGGTCGTAGGGGCTTCCGTCACGACCGGCGTTGCCGCTGTTTCTGGAGATACTGCCACCGCTTCAGTCGCCGGTTCTGCCACTGCTTCGGACGCGACCGAAGCCGTTGGTGCCGACGGATCGGTAACCATCGCCGCGGCCACTGCCTCTGGATCTGGCGCCGCTACTGCCCCTAAATCCTGTGCTACAACACCTACAGTCCGTGATCCGATCGTCGTAAGTGCTACTACTATCGTCATGAAGACCAATCGCCATCGCACAAGTCCAAGCATAATGACGTCTTTCTGTCCTGAATGGGCTGACCTCGACGAAAAACTCGTTATGAAGTTGCAGAGCAAAAGACCCCGTGCTACTAGAACCTCTTGATCTGCTTCACTTTCGCGTTTCAGCCTGTCACGACGTGAGAACGTTGGCGTTGCTTGAGAAAGCCAGCCATGTCTGGGACGAAACTCAGACTTGTCTTTTACGCTCGTAACGGTTCATCGCCACACAACCGACCACAAGCCGATCATGTGCCTGTCGAAAGAAGACGCGTGAGTCGATCGTGGCATTGCGGTATAACGTCAATCCTTGGGTTCAGATACTGCACATCTGCCATGCTGCTCTTGTCAACCAAACGTGACAAATAATCGCGAGCGCTTGGAGCCACAACGCTTCCGTCTTGTTCTTCGGTGCCTGCGATGGCTCAAAGGCAGCAGCTCCCATCCCGAAATTTCAAGTGGCAGCTGTCAACTTGACACTTGCTTCAACTACTTCCCCCTTGAACCGTTTCATGGACGACGTGGACAAGCAAGTGTCATCAAGAGAAGGTCACGTAACGACCTTGGAATCGACACTCACTCACTCACTCCCTCCCTCGCTCACACTCAGACACTTCCTCCTTCGATCGGCATGCACCACACGCGCGTCACCAGAGCACTTGAGCGACACCATGAGAGGACGAGGAAGTGGCTTGAACCCCTTGCAACAGCTACAAAACTGTGCTTTCGCCAATTTGCGACGTCTGAGCGACCATCGCCATCGCTTGGTCCGACTGCATCATAAGCTGTTGCTGCATCTGCTGCATCTGGTGCTGCTGTAATTGCTGCATCTGTAAGACCTGCGCTTGCTGCTCCTGGGCTGACGACTGCACTTGAGGCTGAAACTGCTGATGCGGCGGCGGCGCCTTTTTCGTCGTGCCACGTTTACGGTCCAGCGCTTGCTGCTCGACTGTCTCCTTCAATTTACGGAAAGTCATGCGGATGCTTTTCTTCGTATGGTCGTCAAACCGGAGTCGGTCCAGTTCCGGCAGGAGCGTCTTAAAACACTCAATGAGCTGCTCGTTCGTCGCTGGACCGTCGACAAACTTTCCCGCAGAAGAGGCACATGTCGACAAGCCAAGCACGTCTTCGACGCTCGCAGATGACGTTGGACCGGAGCCCGTTAGCTCTGTCGAAACGACCATGTTCATGCTAGGTGCGAGACCCAATGCCGATGACGCGGACGCTTCAATCCGGGCGTGCAACTCTTGCAGACGCGGAGTCAAGTCAGACGGCGCCACTGCTTGCTGTCTAGCTGCCTCCATAGCATGGGGCGACACCTTCTTTCCATTGTACTTGGTATCAGAGCCCGAGGTGTCTGGGACCGTAAAAATGAAGTCGGATTCTTCCATGCCGGCGCAGTGAATCCCAGCGTTCTCATCACGAGGACTCACAAACTCGTCGATGGGCAGCGGCCGCAGAATGTTCAGTGCCGACACTGTGTCGCAAATCTCCTTGTCAATCTCCTCTTCGATCGACTCGAACGCCGCCATCGTTTCAGGGCTCGGCTTGGGCACAAAGATCTCTGTAGCAGCCCAACACTTGCGGATGATTTCCTCGGGCAATTCCTGCTTCCAGCAATGACGCGCCCAACGCAACGCCTGCATCTGCTCCACATGAAAAACGTCCTGTCGTCCTGCCTCAAAACGGTCCAGTGCGTACAGCATGTGGTAACGTCGATACCGGCGCTTGAACGCCGTGATAATCCCCGCGTCGAGTGGTTGTACAGTCGCAAGTGTCGAGACCATCGTCGGCATAGCAGACGCGTTGTTGTGGTCTATCACTGACGAATTTGCCACCTCGGTCTCTGCCTGCAGCTTGGGCGCAGCTTCCGTCTGCGTCGCATTCGATTCGGTGGGAGAAGCACTGGATATCGGTGTCTCGTTCATTTCCGTTGCTGCGATGGACCTTGAGGCCTCCGATAGACTCGTGCTGTCTTCCGTAGCACTGACGGGCATGGCGACTTGCATTGCCATGGAGAGAGGCTCCATTATGGACAGCGGCAAGATCTCGAGTCGTACGTTAGTCAATTCAAGGCCGAGGGATACGTGGGACGGAGCAGGAGACACGAGCAGGAGAATGTAGCGTCCTTCATCGCGCATCATCGTGTCGATTGCTGAAACGTAGTCCTGGAACATCACGGGCGTCATCCACGCGCGTTTGTTGTTCTGGTAGTAAAAGTGGCGCGACTCGGTGTCGGTCTCGTCCATGGCTTGTGGCAGTTTGGCTGGGCCAATGAACATGGGCTCCATCCTGTCGCTCGCGTCGGCGTTTACTGCAAAGACGACCGTGAGTCTCTCTCCCCAGTTCTCCTTCCTCGCTGCTCGTCCTCTGCCCGCGGGTTTTTCCGGTGACAACGCGTACAAGAGTCCAGTCTCTTGCATGCAGTAAATGTCTCGGGGGTCGTACATCCGGGCAGCGCTCTGTAGCTGCTCGAGCGAGTGGATATTGTTGGCCATGGCTACACCATTGATGCTGTCCACGGCATTACCAAGACGAATATTGTACCGCTTCTTGAAGCCACCTAGCCATCCATTGGAAAAGCTCATAGTCGACGTGATACCCAATTGAGCGGCTAATGCCCGTGCCTGACTCTTGATGATGTCGCCCGAGATGCGGAGTCCGTTGTGACGTGCGCAAAGGACCCAATTACAAAGCGCCGTGTCCAGTTCAGGATACGTCACAAGCCCTTTACGACGCGCTGAGAGGTCCCGTGGTGCCATTTGCGTCAACTCTTCCGAGCGCGCCAAGATCTTGGAGATTGTGGACTGGTGCGGCAGATGCGCGAGTTGGAACTCACGCTTGGCCCATTGACACAGCTCCTGCTGCGTCATCTTTACCTGTGAATATTTGATACATAGCTGACGTTTCTGCAGGTTTGTCAAGTTGCCCATAGGCTGTGAGCGGCGCTTTTTCTTGGCCGCTGGCGGAGACGACGCCGGCACCGCCGCCGCCGTCGTCGTCGACTCTGAGTCGAATGATGCTGGGCGTTTTAGCATGTTTGGCTGGTGATGACGAAGAGGGGGAAAATGGCGCAATACAGTGAGAGTCAGTTTGACAGGCGGAGAAGGAACTGAGTGGGGATTGAGCAAAAAAGCACAGAGGCGGCGTCGGAGTGGCTGATATTCAGATTGCGTTGTGTGTTTTTCTCAATTCTTGTGCCAAAACACATCAAAGATCAAGTTCTCGGCTGATGAGCTTTGATTCGTAATCCTGGACCTTATCTTCACAAAGATTCGACACTTTTCATGATAACGTGACAGACTTGTCCGATTCGAAGAGTCCCGATCTCAGATTA
>NQFO01003209.1:0-10963 GCA_003991265.1 Pseudoperonospora humuli | reverse complement strand
GGGTGGTTAGGGTCCTCCCATCTACCAGTCTTTGCCTAAGTCAGTATAGCCGGCAAAAAACTGACGCCAGCAGAAGATGGCGCTTGCATGACGTATGCATGCATGCATAGATAGATAGATAGATAAATATATATGTGTGTGTGTCTCTCTGTCTCTGTATGCCTCGCCTTACCTTTGTGGGAGGCTGCGAGAGAGCGTCCGAGAGAGAGAAGTGTGTTGCAAACGACTATCTTGGCGTATGCCGTCGTTTGCGAGCAACACCAACCCCCGGTCGAAAAAAAAAAAAACGGGGACCCTCCCAATGCACGCTTCAATACAACAGGCAGGCAGCCAGCAACCGGCAGTGGATGCGCCGATCGATCACGCAGCTTCTCAGCCGCACTCACTTCCAATCCCAGCGGTGACTGCGGCAACGTCAACTTTACTTTTGCGCCACCCGAGTGGCCACAATAGATAGAAAACTGCCATGGCACATCCATACGAGACGCAGACGGCACTGCAGAGCGGCCCCAGTGCCTTCGCATCGGCTACTTCACTCGGAGATGTCGGTCAGCAGCGCTTCACGTGTAAGTCTACGACTATTGTTGTTGTTGTTGTTGCCTTACTTGTCAGCCTTAGACTTACTTGAATTACGTGTGTCTTCTTTTCTCGGGACATGGATAACAACAACGCATAGACCTGTTTAATCTCGCACACCAGCAATATGTGGCCGGCTACTATCAAGAGGCACTACGGCTCTGCGAACAGCTCTACGAATCGGATGCCTACCGCACTGACAACTTGCTGCTACTTGGTGCACTGCACTTCCAGCTCGGTAACCTGTCGGAAAGCATCTTCTACAACCAGCAATGTATCCGTGTAGCTCCTAACTTTGCCGAGGCTTACGGGAACTTGGGTAACGCACTCAAGGAGCTTGGCGACTTGGCCGGTGCGGTCCAGTTTTACGTGCGTGCGATTAAGTTGAACCCGCGCTTTGGAGATGCGTACAACAACTTGGCCAACTGCTACATGCTCTTGGGCCAGAGCAACGAAGCCGTGGAAACGTACAAGATGGCCATTTTGCTCGACCCGCAGCTTGTGGACGCACACAGCAATCTGGGCAACTTGTACAAGGTGCAGGGTCGTCTCGAGGACGCTAAGCACTGCTATGCACAAGCTATCCATGTCAAGCCCAGTTTTGCCATTGCCTGGAGCAACTTGGCCGGTCTCTTGAAAGACGACGGACAGCTTGATGCGGCGATTGACCACTATCGAGAAGCCATCCGACTAGCTCCGGATTTTGCAGATGCGTACAGCAACCTGGGTAACGCTTTGAAGGAGACTGGCAGAGTAGACGAAGCCATCCAAGCCTACAAATCGGCACTGCAGATCAGACCAAGCTTTGCTATTGCGCATGGCAACTTGGCCAGCTGCTATTATGATGCGGGTCAAATGGAGCTAGCCATCCACACGTTTCGCCACGCGATCCAGCTCGAGCCAAACTTCCCTGACGCCTACAATAATTTGGGCAACGCTTTGCGTGAATGCGGCCAGCTTGAGCAGGCCGTGATATGCTACCGCACAGCACTGCAGCTGAAACCCGACCATCCGCACGCGTACAACAACCTGGGCAATGCTCTCAAGGACAAGGGTCTTGTAAAGGAGGCACTGCACTGCTACACAACGGCAGCGCGGCTCCTGCCGCAGTTTGCGGCCGCACACAGCAACATTGGCAGTGTTTTGAAGGAACAGGGCAAGCTCGACCAGGCCTTGGCCCACTACCAGCAGGCCATCACGATTGATCCTAATTTTGCCGACGCGTACAGCAATATGGGTAATGTGTTCAAGGACTTGTGCCGTCTCGAGGAGGCCATTCAGTGCTACTCGACAGCAATCCGCCTCAAGCCACAGTTCCCCGATGCGTACAGCAACTTGGCTAGCGCTTACAAGGACGGCGGTCGTCTTGATGACGCAATTACGTGCTACCGCAAGGCTCTTGCGCTGCGCCCGCACTTCCCGGACGCCTTTGCTAACTACTTCCACTCGATGGTATTTATTTGCGATTGGCAGTCTCGCACGCAAGACACAGAGACGCTGCAGCGCTTCGTGGACGAGCAGCTGAGCACGGACGGTGTTTTGCCGTCTGTGCAGCCGTTTCACGCACTGGTCTATCCATTGTCAATGCAGCGATTCCAGGACATTTCTCGGCGGTATGCCGAGCGCGCCAAGCTAAACGTGAGTCTGGTGGATCTGCCTCCAATGCGCTTCAAGAGCAAGTGTGCGTCCGAGCGGCTGCGCATCGGCTATGTGTCTTCAGACTTGGGCAATCACCCGCTGGCGCATCTAATGCAGAGTGTGTTTGGGATGCACGATAAAAGCAAGTACGAGGTGTTCTGCTACGCCACGTCGCCGGACGACGGATCAATTTGGCGCAAGCAGATTGCTACTAGTGTCGAACACTTTACTGACATTTGTGCACTGTCAAACGGCGATGCTGCGCGTGCTATTCACGCAGACAACATTCACATTCTCGTCAACTTGAATGGCTATACGAAAGGTGCGCGCAACGAGATCTTTGCGCTTCAACCTGCGCCCATTCAAGTGAGCTACATGGGCTTTTGTGGCACGCTGGGTGCCGATTACATTCAGTACATGGTGGGCGACGCCACGGTGGTACCTCCCGAGTCCCGGCGATACTTTACGGAAAAGCAAATCAATATGCCGCACTCGTACTTTGTGAATGACCATAGACAGTCGGCACGCGATGTACTGGACACGGACAAATGCCCGACACGCGCGGACTATGGCGTACCCGAGGACAAATTTGTGTTTTGCAACTTTAATCAGGTGTACAAGATTGACCCTGTCACGTTTACGACTTGGATGAACATCCTCAAGCGCGTCCCAAACTCAGTGTTATGGCTGCTGCGTTTCCCACCTATCGCCGAGGCGAACATTCGCGCTGAGGCGCGTGCTCGTGGAGTCAAGGACGAGACGCGTCTAATCTTCACGGACGTGGCTCCTAAGGATGAGCACTTGAAACGTGGCTACCTCGCTGACCTGTTTCTCGATACACCCGAGTGCAATGCGCATACGACTGGATGTGACATCCTCTGGGGTGGTACCCCGATGGTGACGATGCCGAAGGACCGCATGGCCACGCGCGTGGCGTCAAGTCTATTGCGTGCCGCTAACATGAGCGAACTCATCACGACTTCCCTCGAGGAGTATGAAGAGCTTGCGGTGTCTCTCGCGAGTGACATGAACCGATTGTGGGAACTCCGACGACGACTCGAAGATGAGCGTTTGTGCAGTCCGTTGTTCGACACTCAGCGGTGGGTACGCAACTTGGAGATGGGCTTATGCATGGCGTGGGAACGCCATGAACAGGGTCTTGCACCTGATCACATTGATGTGCCTGATATTGAAGAACTCGAGAAGCAAAAGGCCGTAAAGGATAGGACCATTGACGACTGTCACTCGCAGTCTTGTACTACAGCAGAGCACGCAAGTAGCAGCTTCAAGCACAAACACACGATCGACGGGTCTATTGACAAGAATGTGCTACCCATGAGCGCCTTGCTTTCCGATGGAAGACCAGATGCCACGAGATGAACCCCCCCCCTCTCTCTCTCTCTCTCTCTCTCTCCCCCGTCTTTGAGCACAATGAGTTAAAGGACTCGCGTTAGGTAGTCGAGTCATTTCTTCGTAAATAAAGCGCTGATACAGCGATTAATGAGTACCAACACTCTTCAGAGCTTCAAAGGTCAAGACATTGAGGATTTCATGTGGCACACACATTTCATTTCCTTCTCTGCTCTTTGCACTCGGCCTTCTTCTTCTTCTCTATCATCGCTTACTCTCTTTGTATGAGGACTAGCACGGCCATTCCACCAACCAGCAATACTTTGAGCACTGGATAGTCGTTCAACAAGATGGTCAGCATACCAGCGTAAGGGATCGATCTGTTTAGCAAGACGAGTCAGTCCAAGGCACGAGCAATTTGATTGACACTTGTCTCAACGTACCCTCTGGCAATGCCCACAATATCCTCGCGCTCAAGCCACGATTGACCTTGCGCATAGAGACCACTGTGGGAAGAAGTATACACACACACGAGTACACAGTCATCAGTCTCTTGACGTCACACAATCAGCTCATCACTACAAATGAGCAGCTCATTGTACCGGTCGTCCACATTGTTGTTGTCTCCCTTCGTAAGATACACTTGATATCCGTCCGAGGCCCTGCACACGAAGAAACATTTCAAATCAAACATCTCTCGATGCAAGTCGAATTAATGCAGTCAACTGACCGCTCATGCAGCTCCAGCACTCGATGCACGATGGGGATATCACGGCCCTTGACCTTGTACACAACGATGTCTCCGATCTCAACTTGCGGCTTCTAAAACCTCCAAGATACGCACTTTTGTCACGCAAAACTCACCCTCAACAGGTAGCAATCGACATTTACATGCATGTATACACACATACCGTGTTGTCCAGATACAGAATGTCTCCGCGTTGGAAGGCTGGCTCCATGCTGCCGCTAAGTACCACAACGACGGGCGACTCGCTCAGCGTGTAGACCATGAGCCCCTTCCACATCATGAGTGCCGTTAGCACGACCATGGCCAGGTTCAGGCCTTGATACGTCAGCTGTCGCTTGTTGGCCCACAGTCGCTTGACTTCGTCCACTTGCTGCTGCAGCATCTTTTCCATGCTTTTAGGCTACTGAATGCCACGTAGGTAGTAAATCTCAACGGTGATATTTCAACAGTGAAATTTGACTGGAAGTCGAGTCATGAAATTTGAAAAATGCGACGAATGGAGCTACTCATGCCGCGACTCATGCGGCGGCAGTTTATCGACCAGCGTCGAGGCATTTTGACCATAAAGCGGTCCATGCAACCACAGGCGAAACGCAATGATGCTCATAAACCGGTCAAGGTCAAACTTAGTGCAGCAGTCGATGACACTGCGTCGTCGTCTGTGCGTCTGGCCAAGCGCATCGCCATGTCGGGTCTGTGCTCGCGTCGCGAAGCCGAACGACGCATCCAGAGCTTGAGTGTGACTGTCAATGGACATGTGGTGGATAATGTCGCCACGTCGGTGGATGTCGAGCGAGACATTGTGGCTGTTGACGGCCGCGTGCTGACAAAGACGCAAAAGGTCAAAGTTTGGATGGCTCACAAGCTGAAGGGGGTGAGTGAGCTGATGAGATGACGGTAGTGAAAGGAGAAGACGAGAGACAAGTGACGCATTTGATGGTCATTTCATGTAGGAACTCGTGACAAGCACTGACCCGCAAGGCCGAGCCACGATCTTTGACCGTCTGCGAGTGATGGGGCTCACGCAGCACCTGATGCCGGTGGTACGACGACGACTTGTATCAGTGGGTTTTTTCCATGAAGAAAAAGTCGTTAACGTGGTGGGATTTTTACTTTAGGGACGACTTGACTTCAACACGGAGGGCTTACTACTCTTCACCAATGATGGAGACTACGCTCGGGAATTGGAGCACCCCAAGACACAAATTCCTCGCGTCTATCGAGCACTGGTTCGTGGCAACGTGGCCGAGTCAAAACTCCAAGAACTGCAACGAGGACCTCTTGTAAATGGAGTCAAGTACCGACCCATTCAGGTCGTCGTGCAGTCCACGGACAAGAAAGATTCGTGGCTGCGGATAAAAGTTACCGAGGGAAAGGTGCGTTATGGCTTTAAACTCGGGATTGCCATCTCGCAATACTGACCGCATGGCGTATGTGTCGTGTGTCGTGTGTGTGTGTGACAGAATCGAGAAGTCCGGAAAGCGCTGGCTCATGTGCGATTGGTGGTGAAGCAGTTGATTCGTGTACAGTACGGACCTTACCGTCTTGCTGACCTTCCGCCGGGCGCTGTGCTTGAGGCACGTGCAAAATTTCTAGAAAAGAAGCACGACCACAAGCAGGAACGGTAATACACTCGACATTTTGGTCACAGGACACAGGAACTTGATCACTCATGGAGCGGATTGGGGCGAGAGCTCTGCAAAGAAGACCCTTTTTTGCTTTGCTTTTGCGTCGATGAGGTCGCTGATCCGGCATTTTGTCGAATGTCTGGTCTTTGTCGGTGTTGTCTACAGCTCAAACGATTCACTAATCTGGTCACTGTCAAGTGATGTCGTCGTGTATCGGTCGTTGTCCGTAGGAGACTCAATGACGCTGTACCATTCCGGAACATCAGTGCGCGACGTCGTGCTGTCCATCGTGGCCGAGCCATTTGTGCCAGTGGATTCATCTCGACTGCCATACGACGATGACTTGTGTTTTCTTGCGGCAATAGAGGAAGCTGTAGAGGACGTCGAGGAAATGCGGTGCCTGTCGAGATCTTTGGGTGCCTGAAGCTGCGACCAGCCCCAAGTGCTCCGTCCGGGGTCGCTCGAGAGTCGTGACAAGGCTGAATAGCGCTCGCTTGTCGAATAGCGGTCGCTCATGGAGTGGCCGTAGCTTGCTGACTCGCCGTCGTATGTCATAGGGGGAAGTCCAGTTCTCGAGTCATCAGTACGATCAACTTCCGAGTACTCGCGGATGCTGAAACTCTGATCTGAAGACGCATTTGTCTCTCGATTCACTTGGAGCGTTTGTGTCAACGGCCCACGCACAAGTAGACTAGCAGCCTGTGGATGGCCATTGGCCATGTCGTGTTCAACGGATGAACGCGTCGCACCATTTAGCTTGGTATGAGCGTTGGGTGCGGACAGCGGGAGGTCTTTTGACGTGAAGCTCAAGTCACTCGCTTTCCAAGAAGACAATTCCCGAGCAGTTGGGGCACCAATTGAAGGCGTTGAAATGGTCGGGAAAGTCGTCGTATGGGTATCCGTTGGGGACGGAGTCTCTGCGTCAAAAGCTCGACGTCTGCGGTTTCTCCACAAGAGCAAGAGAAGACCCAGCAGGATGACAAGACCGATGCCACCAAACACGGCTATCTTGATGGACAAGGACCCATTCAAGATGCCAGTGATAAAGTCAGATACGCTATTGGATGACGAAGAAGACGATGAAGACGATGAAGACGACGAAGACGCACTCGTAATTCTCCCATCTTCGTTGCCACGTTTACTTGTCTCGACTTCACTACCACGCAAGTTGCTCTCAGTCTCTCTCTCACGAATATTGCGCTCAGTCTCATCGTCGCCAAGATTGCCAGACGATGACGTTGATTCCGGCAGTATTATCGTACTGGACTCAGAGCTCGTCTGGGCATCGGATGGTGCTGCAGTCGATGGCATGGGAGTCGAACTATTCGTGCTCACTGGAGCTGCACTGGGTGCCGTCGATGTGGTCGCATCTGGAGCGACTGGTGTGGAGGCAGGGGTCGTTGTAGCAGCAGCTTCCGTCGCGACTGGGGTCGTAGGGGCTTCCGTCACGACCGGCGTTGCCGCTGTTTCTGGAGATACTGCCACCGCTTCAGTCGCCGGTTCTGCCACTGCTTCGGACGCGACCGAAGCCGTTGGTGCCGACGGATCGGTAACCATCGCCGCGGCCACTGCCTCTGGATCTGGCGCCGCTACTGCCCCTAAATCCTGTGCTACAACACCTACAGTCCGTGATCCGATCGTCGTAAGTGCTACTACTATCGTCATGAAGACCAATCGCCATCGCACAAGTCCAAGCATAATGACGTCTTTCTGTCCTGAATGGGCTGACCTCGACGAAAAACTCGTTATGAAGTTGCAGAGCAAAAGACCCCGTGCTACTAGAACCTCTTGATCTGCTTCACTTTCGCGTTTCAGCCTGTCACGACGTGAGAACGTTGGCGTTGCTTGAGAAAGCCAGCCATGTCTGGGACGAAACTCAGACTTGTCTTTTACGCTCGTAACGGTTCATCGCCACACAACCGACCACAAGCCGATCATGTGCCTGTCGAAAGAAGACGCGTGAGTCGATCGTGGCATTGCGGTATAACGTCAATCCTTGGGTTCAGATACTGCACATCTGCCATGCTGCTCTTGTCAACCAAACGTGACAAATAATCGCGAGCGCTTGGAGCCACAACGCTTCCGTCTTGTTCTTCGGTGCCTGCGATGGCTCAAAGGCAGCAGCTCCCATCCCGAAATTTCAAGTGGCAGCTGTCAACTTGACACTTGCTTCAACTACTTCCCCCTTGAACCGTTTCATGGACGACGTGGACAAGCAAGTGTCATCAAGAGAAGGTCACGTAACGACCTTGGAATCGACACTCACTCACTCACTCCCTCCCTCGCTCACACTCAGACACTTCCTCCTTCGATCGGCATGCACCACACGCGCGTCACCAGAGCACTTGAGCGACACCATGAGAGGACGAGGAAGTGGCTTGAACCCCTTGCAACAGCTACAAAACTGTGCTTTCGCCAATTTGCGACGTCTGAGCGACCATCGCCATCGCTTGGTCCGACTGCATCATAAGCTGTTGCTGCATCTGCTGCATCTGGTGCTGCTGTAATTGCTGCATCTGTAAGACCTGCGCTTGCTGCTCCTGGGCTGACGACTGCACTTGAGGCTGAAACTGCTGATGCGGCGGCGGCGCCTTTTTCGTCGTGCCACGTTTACGGTCCAGCGCTTGCTGCTCGACTGTCTCCTTCAATTTACGGAAAGTCATGCGGATGCTTTTCTTCGTATGGTCGTCAAACCGGAGTCGGTCCAGTTCCGGCAGGAGCGTCTTAAAACACTCAATGAGCTGCTCGTTCGTCGCTGGACCGTCGACAAACTTTCCCGCAGAAGAGGCACATGTCGACAAGCCAAGCACGTCTTCGACGCTCGCAGATGACGTTGGACCGGAGCCCGTTAGCTCTGTCGAAACGACCATGTTCATGCTAGGTGCGAGACCCAATGCCGATGACGCGGACGCTTCAATCCGGGCGTGCAACTCTTGCAGACGCGGAGTCAAGTCAGACGGCGCCACTGCTTGCTGTCTAGCTGCCTCCATAGCATGGGGCGACACCTTCTTTCCATTGTACTTGGTATCAGAGCCCGAGGTGTCTGGGACCGTAAAAATGAAGTCGGATTCTTCCATGCCGGCGCAGTGAATCCCAGCGTTCTCATCACGAGGACTCACAAACTCGTCGATGGGCAGCGGCCGCAGAATGTTCAGTGCCGACACTGTGTCGCAAATCTCCTTGTCAATCTCCTCTTCGATCGACTCGAACGCCGCCATCGTTTCAGGGCTCGGCTTGGGCACAAAGATCTCTGTAGCAGCCCAACACTTGCGGATGATTTCCTCGGGCAATTCCTGCTTCCAGCAATGACGCGCCCAACGCAACGCCTGCATCTGCTCCACATGAAAAACGTCCTGTCGTCCTGCCTCAAAACGGTCCAGTGCGTACAGCATGTGGTAACGTCGATACCGGCGCTTGAACGCCGTGATAATCCCCGCGTCGAGTGGTTGTACAGTCGCAAGTGTCGAGACCATCGTCGGCATAGCAGACGCGTTGTTGTGGTCTATCACTGACGAATTTGCCACCTCGGTCTCTGCCTGCAGCTTGGGCGCAGCTTCCGTCTGCGTCGCATTCGATTCGGTGGGAGAAGCACTGGATATCGGTGTCTCGTTCATTTCCGTTGCTGCGATGGACCTTGAGGCCTCCGATAGACTCGTGCTGTCTTCCGTAGCACTGACGGGCATGGCGACTTGCATTGCCATGGAGAGAGGCTCCATTATGGACAGCGGCAAGATCTCGAGTCGTACGTTAGTCAATTCAAGGCCGAGGGATACGTGGGACGGAGCAGGAGACACGAGCAGGAGAATGTAGCGTCCTTCATCGCGCATCATCGTGTCGATTGCTGAAACGTAGTCCTGGAACATCACGGGCGTCATCCACGCGCGTTTGTTGTTCTGGTAGTAAAAGTGGCGCGACTCGGTGTCGGTCTCGTCCATGGCTTGTGGCAGTTTGGCTGGGCCAATGAACATGGGCTCCATCCTGTCGCTCGCGTCGGCGTTTACTGCAAAGACGACCGTGAGTCTCTCTCCCCAGTTCTCCTTCCTCGCTGCTCGTCCTCTGCCCGCGGGTTTTTCCGGTGACAACGCGTACAAGAGTCCAGTCTCTTGCATGCAGTAAATGTCTCGGGGGTCGTACATCCGGGCAGCGCTCTGTAGCTGCTCGAGCGAGTGGATATTGTTGGCCATGGCTACACCATTGATGCTGTCCACGGCATTACCAAGACGAATATTGTACCGCTTCTTGAAGCCACCTAGCCATCCATTGGAAAAGCTCATAGTCGACGTGATACCCAATTGAGCGGCTAATGCCCGTGCCTGACTCTTGATGATGTCGCCCGAGATGCGGAGTCCGTTGTGACGTGCGCAAAGGACCCAATTACAAAGCGCCGTGTCCAGTTCAGGATACGTCACAAGCCCTTTACGACGCGCTGAGAGGTCCCGTGGTGCCATTTGCGTCAACTCTTCCGAGCGCGCCAAGATCTTGGAGATTGTGGACTGGTGCGGCAGATGCGCGAGTTGGAACTCACGCTTGGCCCATTGACACAGCTCCTGCTGCGTCATCTTTACCTGTGAATATTTGATACATAGCTGACGTTTCTGCAGGTTTGTCAAGTTGCCCATAGGCTGTGAGCGGCGCTTTTTCTTGGCCGCTGGCGGAGACGACGCCGGCACCGCCGCCGCCGTCGTCGTCGACTCTGAGTCGAATGATGCTGGGCGTTTTAGCATGTTTGGCTGGTGATGACGAAGAGGGGGAAAATGGCGCAATACAGTGAGAGTCAGTTTGACAGGCGGAGAAGGAACTGAGTGGGGATTGAGCAAAAAAGCACAGAGGCGGCGTCGGAGTGGCTGATATTCAGATTGCGTTGTGTGTTTTTCTCAATTCTTGTGCCAAAACACATCAAAGATCAAGTTCTCGGCTGATGAGCTTTGATTCGTAATCCTGGACCTTATCTTCACAAAGATTCGACACTTTTCATGATAACGTGACAGACTTGTCCGATTCGAAGAGTCCCGATCTCAGATTA
>NQFO01003180.1:0-11498 GCA_003991265.1 Pseudoperonospora humuli | reverse complement strand
TTCAAGATGACCGTCAAGCTTTACGCCAACCTCGTCAGTCAGCCCAGTCGTGCGGTCGAGTGGATCTTGCGGCTCAAGAAACAAGACCACGAATTTGTGGTCACGGACTTTGGCAGCGCTATCTTCAAGTCTTCGGAGTTTCTGGCTTTGAACCCCAATGGACTCATCCCAGTGTTGCAAGATGGGGAGTTTTCGATATTTGAGGGCAACGCCATCATGCAGTACGTGGCCGAAAAGTTCGGCTGGACGGACTTGTATCCGACCGATGTGCAGGCTCATGCCAAGGTGAACCAGTACTTGCACTGGCACCACACGAATGCTCGTCTCATCACGTCTAGGGTGTTAGTGCCACTGATGCACTCCAAGCAGAATGTGGGTACACCCGAAGAGTCTGTGTTCATTAAGGACACTCCAGCTCTTCTCACGAAGCTGGCGGAGCTCATGGAGAAGTTCCTGGTCAAGGACTTTGTGGCCGAGACGGATCATCCTACCATTGCTGACTTCGCCGCTTACTGCGAGTTCGTTCAGATTGAGCTCATGGGTATCCACGACTTTACCAAGTACCCAAAGCTGTCGGCGTGGCTTAAGCGCATGAAGTCTGTGCCACACCACGATGAGATCCACGCACCACTGGACGAGTTCTTGACTACGATGGGTCTTAAAACCAAGGCCAATTCGTAAGATACTGCTAGTTCTTACTCGTTGCATTCGAAGTAAGCACCAAACATTGACACAATGCTACTGGATTTGTTCTTGTTTTTTCCTCATTGTACGTAATTTCTTTGCACTGTTGGAGAGCATCGCTGTGACCAAGAAAACTATGTGACGTCTGTTTCGTGGTCTCGAAATCAAAGATCAAGGCTGAGGAAGAGCCAAATAATGAATCCTATGCACAGGCGTGTGTGGTGCTGCTGCAGCGTTATAGATGCAGCAACAGATGAAGCAGCTCTGACTACCCTTACACTCAACCTCCGTGCACGACGACGAAGCAAAGAAAAATCGAGCACTTCACCATATCATCCGAGAACGCGGGCGCTGCTTCAGTCACTTGTGACACCTCGATATTCCAGCTCAATACTGATCCAGTTATACTGACGCAACGCATTGTGGCCAGCAGCTCCGAACTGCAAGCAGTAGCCTAGTGCCTTTTACAAATATGGCACGTCTCCGGCTCGGGATCATCCGAAAAAAGCGGCTTTTCAATCTTCTTGGGCGGGATCTAGACTCGCGATATCTTGTCTGTGTCACTGTTTGCCACGTCACCTCATCGACTCCTCTTCGTCTCGGCGGTACGTTCAACATCAACGTCGATATCTTGTTTTTTGTTGTGGTTGTTGAAACAAGTGTTGAAATGGTTTTACTCAATAAAATGCCTTCCTATTGTTTTGGCACTTCAAATTAGCTTTTATGCGTAATTTTGGCGTTTTCGTTGAGATGACCTTCTTGAGGAAATCTGAGTGCTTTTGATGCTCTTCTCCCACGTCATTCTCCTCGCGATTGCAGCGTGTGAGGCTGTAGTCCACGAGCTGCTGACAGAGAGCACACAGTCTTCCTGGAAAAGATTGAGGCAGGATTTGCTCGGCCAGTGCGACGCTGTCGTGGATGGTGAAGGAGGCGCCATTTCTGTTCCTGCAAACGATGACAGTGCTCTCTCGGCCCAAGATGCGGCAGAGCTTGCCCGCAAAGGCTGCGGCGATACTCACCGCCAAGCTGAAGGAGGATTGGTGAACCATACGGATTTGAAGGAAACGGAACATGGACGACTCAGGCTATTCTAGACGCATGTTGAGCGCTCTTCCGATGCTATCTGACCTGAGCGGCCACTTTCGCGGATCCACAAATTTTGAGGAAGTGGCTATGCTCTTTTGATAGCCTGGATGCGTCCGTGGCCTAACATCTCGCTCTTGAGCAGCTCCAGCATGTTGATGGCCGCGTCCACATCGGCCTCAGTAGCGCACGTTGCACTTCATGCGGTCTCAGCTTTGCACTCTTCAACACTCTATCTCTATCTTCTGTTGCTTAACTCGTCTGTTAGTCAGCACCACACCCTTGTGCTTTCTCTTTTTCGGCAGCTTTGCGTGCAAAGCCAAGCTATTGAACAGAAGAAAGCGTCTGGTGGCACTGCGGGCAGGGCTTGCTCTATACGAAGGCATCTGACTATCAACGTCAGTTGCTTTTTAAGACGATTACTCGACAAAGGGTCATGTAGAGCTTTGTTGTGGCTGCCCCGACAATGTTCCTTCGCTCCTCAAAGCTGTGACCGATACGGACGACACGAACCAAGCCAGATTTGGCGGTAATGGAGCTTTAAACACAGGCGAAAGAGTCTGAGTGCAAGCTGCAGAGGCAAAAGTTTTCTAGCTTGATTTAGGACGATACGTTCTTAAACAAGGGCTACATTAGTACCTCGCAGAGCACACACTACAGACTCGAGGATCTTTTGAGTTCTACAACCTTGACTGAACGAGAGCTTCGTGAGCAGATGGTCGTCACTGCTGACGTGCGATTTGCAAGCACGCGAGCACTCGCTCGCACGTCTTCAACTCAATGCCGCAATCTTACCAAGAAGAGAAGAAAAACCTCGTGAAAACAGTCGAACGAGCTCCAGTACCGACGAGACGGATGTGACGGCGAATTGCTGCAGATGCGAGATGTTTCTCTGCCCGATGGTGTTGAGTGGGCAAAGGTGGCACGGCCTTGTACGTTGAATTGATTCTTGCAGTTCCTATATCCACAAAGATGAACGCATCTACGTTGGCTGGTTTTTACTCGCACATCAAGGAGCGAGCAAAGAGCTGCAGTTGGCATTTCCCCGTGTCTCGCAATCGATCAAGTCATTCAAAAGAAGAGGCAGACGGTGATCCGCTCCTGCCTTTGATATCTCTCGGCGCGTTCGGTGCGTCGTGTTGCCAAGAGAAAATTCTCGAGAGCGTCTAGGGATGTAAAACATGCGCACGCTAGTCACGACTTTGCGAAGGAAGCCGCAAGCGCCGCATCGGTTGATGGAAGCAGAAAATGGAAAAAAGAGCAGTTGCCGTGCTGAATACGCAGACCCAAAGTTCGCAAGCGTCATGGTGACTACGGTATCGTACTCACGCATATTGTCATATGGATGGGTTCAACCGATTTGAAGCGTGGAACGAGGGGCAGAAGAAGCGGCATTGCAGCAACGAAGTCTGTCGTTCAAGACCGCACCCTACGCGATGGATCTGGAGGAACAGATGCAAGAACATGCGGCAAAGATTGAAACAGACGTTGTAAAAGTGCGGCACGGTGAGCTCCATGAACGTGTTGAAGACGAGCAGGCGCTACTCGCAGTGCCATCAGACGCTTTCGTCGCTGTTAGCAAGAGAAAACACATGGGCGTGTCTACAGTCAAGTGGAAGTACTGATCAAATAATGCTTCGGAAATGCGACCATGTCAAGAAGATACAAAGACCGCGATGTGAGTGCGATACTGGAGCTACTCAAGAGTAAACTGTTGGGGCAAAAATGCGTCGAGGCTTTAAGGACATTGTTTTTTCAAAGACACACAATCGTGGACACAAGCAGCATCAAAAGAGTGCGTTCAAGAGCTAAGCGAGTGTCACCTTTGCAGACGGCATTAAGAAGCACCATGTTTGTTCCTCGTCCGCTACCGATGACGAACCGAATCGGTAGACAAACACTTATATTTCCACCTCAGAGTGGAGCTGTTTGTAGAGTGTTTCAAGCTCATGGGCTACTTTCTTCTTCTCATCAGGATCCGACTCAGGTTGCGCTTCCAGCTCATGCTGTCTCTTGGTCAGCTCTAGAATTTGCTGGTATAGCATGACGACGTTTGTCTTGGAAGCATCTATTCGCCCTTTAGCGGCCGAGCCACCCGTCTTACCAAGATTCGCCGCATTCATGTCACTTAAGGCGCTGAGGTCCAGACCACTCGAGTCCAAAGACAAGCACATGCTGTCCTCGGTAGATCGAAGGTCTTCAGGACGCAAGAGCGAATTGAAATTGATGGCCAATCCGTTGATGGCACTGCCCAGTCTGTCCTCGTCATCTACAACGCTCACTGTTCGCTGCCCTGATTTGGAAACCTGGGTTTTACTTTCAAATGGTAGCACCGATTCACCGGTTGGACTTCCACGGTCTTGCGCAGGTGTACCGTTGTTTAGGCTCCGAAAGAATGGCGGTAGCTCTGGACCACAACGCATAGCTGAGTCTTCCGAGCCACCGCTGTGTCGACGGCTAATAAATGATGGCGTAATGTCTGCACATTCCAGCTCCAAGTCAAAAGACTCTTCTAATGCGACCTGCTCACGGAATTTCGCTTCCTGTTCCGCCCATCGCTGCACCTGCATCTGCTCCAGTCGTGTCAATGGTCGATCCGTCGAAAGCGATGGTGGTGGCGCCCTACGTTTGGGTTCAGCCTTTGGTTTCCTACGCTTCACGCGCTGCTGTGGTTGAGCTACACGCGGGACTGCATCTCTTTCGTTTCGAGTAACTGGTCCAGGTTTTCCCATTTGCTTTGTGTGTTGAGCCAATAGACTCGACGTAAGAAACGAAGGCTGTGCACCAACGCTATCGCCACTCAAGTTTGAATCGCTCAAGTCGCTGTTGCTCAACGAATCCTTCAATTCTGCGTCGAAATTGTCCGAATCCTGGTATTGTTCTTGCCGACGACGCATCAATGACTCTTGCTGCTGTTGCTGACGCTGGAAGAGTCGCTGCTTGTTCTGCCGCTGCTGCAAAACACGCTGCTGACGCTGAAGTGCACGCTTTTGCTCGTCGTCACGGTACTGTGGAGGCGAAACACCAAGTGACTGGTGGTCGTACATGTCGGGGTTTCTCGGATCGTATCTCTTATCGTCTCGCCTTCTTCGATCGTCGTATTCGCCAGAGTCATCAAGGTAGCGATCCGAGTTGGGACTTATGCTCACATGGTCCCCAGGCATCTCGACTGTACGATGAAAGTCGGGTTTGTGATCTAGGGGGTTGTCATTCTGGCTGAAAACGTCTTCGTAGCTGTTGCTAAAGGATCCTTGAGGGCCTCGATAGTCACCACGATTGTCACACTCATCACTCTCAATACTGCGTTGGTCATGAAGACGTGGCGATGAACCTGTGTCACTTCTCTTATTGTACTGATAACCTGGAGCACGTATGCTCATTATCGGCGTATCATCTTCATGGACACTGTTATCCGAGTAATGCTCGCTGGACGCATAATTCTCAAACACGGACGGATCTGTGTCTTGAGCACATTTTGAGCAGACTCGAATCTTTCTAACTCCCTGTCCCGGGATCGACACTTCCCATTCCATACTGCATGCCGAGGCACACACTACTTCCCCACACTTACGACATCGTGCCTTTCGTGTAATTAGTCCAAACTTGGTTGAGCACAAATTACAGCGCGAGCGTTGGCTCTTGGGCACAATCTCCAGGTCTCCAAGGAATCGTTGCGACCCAAGTCGCCGTCGCGTAATCAGTCTCTGTAAATCTGCCACGCTCGAAAGTCGTTTCTTTTGAATCGTCATAAAGAGCGCTGTAGGTACCTTGATGCTGCCTTTCAAGTTCACCTGTGCACTGAAGATAACGTCCAAGAACCCCGGTCGTTCGCTCTCGACAAACACGTAGCCCGTATGATAAAAACTGCCTCGCACAAGGCTGTAGTTGCTCAATTCAGGACAGCATGGGAGTTTAATCGAGTGATATGAACGTACCCAGCCTCGACGACCACTAACATCCCGAAAAGTACTTTGACATTCGACGGTGAGAAAGTCGCGGTTCTTCATGAGTTTCGATGGAACATCCATTGCAAACCATTTGACAGTCACTTGATTTGCGTTGAGCATCTGACTGGCGCCTTTGTGATGCGTTCGCGTATTGTAGCGTGGATCGTTCAAGAGCGACGAATCGTCGAGCACATAGAGCAACTGACAGTCCAAGACTTCCGAGGACGACGTGATGAATTCCGCGACTTTTTCGTCCGTGGACAGGTCAAAAAAGTCGGCGACTTCTTCTAATGTAGACTGGATGGTCGTCGCACCACATCCGTACGTGATCGCTTCCCCTACGACACTTTCGGGATATCTCGCTTCACCTTTGTACATTTGTACCCCACGATGCATGCCTGCTTCCTCCCATCGTACAGGTCCTTCATTGTTACGTGTGGCGTCAACCAAAGCTTTGGCAGATTCCTTGGCTTTCCCAATGAGATAATGCTGCTCTCGCTCTGTGAGTTCAGGACACTTGAAAAAGCGCGGTGGGAGCGGCAATGACTTGGTCATGCTCTGTCGCAATTGGAATATGCGGCGGGTTGTAAGGGGGAGTTAATTTAAAGGGGGGTTGGGGAGCAGACTGGGAATGGAGATGGTGGACTTCTGCCCACACACGTGTCTTGTCGTGATGCTCCAGAGAAGAGCCTTAGCCCAAGTGAGAACTACAATGGCGGATGGGCCAGAAGGTTCAGCTGCATAAGAGTCAAAAGTTCACAAGGACGTGACATGCTTGACACTGGGATTAGGCCCAATCATCGCGAAAATACACGAGAGAGAGAGAGAGAAAGAAAAAGAGAGAGAGAAAAAGAGAGAGAGAGAAGCTGACGTCCACTTACAATTGCCAGGGATCACGCCATGGCTGACTGGCCCATTGCTTGGTAAGCACAAAAGATCAAGGAAGAAATTTGACGAAAAAACCCAAAGCAAGTCGCGCGTGGTCGCTTGCAACATGCGACGTCGGACCACATCATCGAAGATACATCCCAGCTGCCACTGGCGTTGTCCAATGTCGAAACGCACGTGCTGATTTCTCTCCACACTGATGAGGCGACTCTTGTCGACTCAAGTGTTGCTAGTTACCACGAGGTGCAACCACAGACGTCCGTCTTCGTTAGAACCCGTGTTCAATACCCTGCCCCTACGCAAGACAAGGAGTTGTCGAAGAAGAGGATGCGCGAGGGTGTGGCGGTGGCTGGGGATTCTCAACAAAAGGCTGAGAAATGCTTCGGCATGCTTCGCTGCGACCACCACCACGTACTGGGACCGTGGCGTGACCATCAACATGCTGGCGCTGCTCAAGGGACGTATGGAGACGTTTTGAAGGCGGTAGCGTAGAAAATGGTAGAGAGAGAAAGAGAGAAAAAATGTTTGCTTAGGAGAATACCTTGGATGATTGATATTCGCAGCGCAGTCTGCACGGTAGACAGACAATCGTGGATAGCACATGCTCCATTGAGCACAAGTGGAAAGCCGATGACGGCTAGTCGTCTGCCATGGTTTCGTTTCACAAAGAGCCGCTAGTTGCTCGCAAAACTGCCGTCGATCGATCGATCCAGAGTGTAGTCGACTGCGAAACAAGTAAAACTTTGAGTATCGAAGCTTTGGGGAGTGATGGCGACGTGGTCATCAAAGAAAGATGAATGTGTGCGAGTGATGGTTCGCATTCGGCCCATGAGTGGCAAAGAGGGGCAAGACGGTCGTCGAGAGGTCACGACAGCCAACTTTGATCGAGCTGAAGTGTCCATCCTGAACCCCGTCGCGGCGTCATCGGAAGCTCCCAAATCGTTCACTTTCGACGCAGCGTTCGGAGCCTCGTCTACCCAACAGCAGGTGTATGACACGGCGGCGACAGAGATCGTTGAAGCTGTTATGGAAGGTTACAATGGCACCATCTTTGCTTACGGCCAGACTGGAGCAGGCAAGTCCCACACTATGGAAGGCTACGGCGATCAACCGGGGATTATCCCCAACTCGTTTAAACACGTGTTCGATAAGGTCTGTATTGTATCCATGTGTCAAGTGACTTGACCGTCTTTAACTTGCTTGGATGTGTTTCATTAGGTGGCCATCTCAAAGAACAAGCGAATCCTCGTGCGTGCGTCATATTTGGAGATTTACAACGAAGAAATTCGCGATCTATTGGCAAAAGAGCCGAAAAATGCGCTTGATCTTAAAGAGAATGCAGACTCGGGCGTGTACGTCAAAGGCTTGACAAGTCAAGTTGTGAAAGATGCCGCGGAGATTGATCACGTCATGCAGACGGGCAAGAAAAACCGGAGTGTCGGTGCTACACTCATGAACCAGACATCGTCCCGATCACATTCCATCTTTACAATTGTCGTTGAATGTCTGAGTGAAGGTTCTGCTCAAGGTGATGGCAAAGATCACGTGTGTGTGGGCAAGCTGAACCTCGTGGATCTCGCAGGTAGCGAACGTCAGTCCAAGACAGGTGCTACTGGAGATCGACTTCAAGAAGCAAACAAGATCAACTTGTCCCTTTCAGCGCTTGGTAATGTCATTTCGGCACTTGTGGACGGCAAGTCGAAGCATATTCCGTATCGTGACTCGAAGCTTACGAGGCTGCTTCAAGACTCGCTGGGTGGCAACACAAAGACCGTCATGATTGCCAATTGTGGTCCAGCTGACTACAATTATGAGGAAACACTGACAACTTTGCGCTATGCCAGTCGTGCCAAGAACATCAAGAACAAGCCAAAAATCAATGAAGATCCAAAAGATGCCATGATTCGTGAATTCCAAGAAGAAATTGAAGCTTTGAAAGCCAAATTGTTGGCAATTGACAAGCAAGCGAGTGAAGGTGTTAGTGTTGTCGCAAGCAGCATAGAGAGACCTGGGAGTGCTAGACCAGTAGAAATCGTCGAAGTTGAGAAGATTGTAGAAAAAATTGTGATTGAAAAGGGCATTAGCATTGAGGAAGCTCAGGCTATCGCTGAAAAGGCTCAGCGCGAGAAGGAGGAACTGCTACAGAAAAGTCGGGATGACTTGGCACTAGCGGCTAAAGACAAGGCACAAGCAGAGCTTAACAAGCGCGAGCTCGAGCTCAAGCTAGAACGTGAACGTCAACAGGCCGAGGAACTTGCAGCGCAGCAAAAGGTGTTGCTTGATCGACTTGCAGCCACACAAGCAAAGGTGCTTGTGGGAGGTGAGATGATGACTAAAGCTGCTCAGCAGGAGGACGAACTTCGACGCACAAAGCTGGAGCTAGAAGAGCGAAAGCGACAGGAATTGCAACTTGCCCGAGAGTTGGCCGAACGAGAGGAGAGCAACCTCATGCGTGAAGAAAAGTATCAGTCCTTGCAGGAAGAAGCTGAAGCAAAGGCGCGTAAGCTCAAGAAAGTTTACACTAAAGTCAAGGAGATTCTAGGGGACATCAAAGCCATGGAGAAAGCCCATAGTCGCGAGCGAGAAGACCTGCTGGACACGATCCGACAGTTGACCGCCCAATTGAAGCTCAAAACGCTAGTTCTAGATCACTTTATGCCGCCAGAGGCGATCGTAATGCTTGAAGCACGAGCACATTGGGATGACGAGGAAGACGACTATTTACTGGATCGACTTGAACTCGCTGGAAACACGTTGCGACCACGCCAACGTCCGCCATCTGCTAACAGCGTACGTCGGCCAGAGACATCGTCCGATAAAAGCCGAAGTGGTGGCAAGAAGTTTGTCATGGCACCACGGAATGACGACGAGGAAGATGAAATTGCGCGTGCTGAGGAGCTTGAACTTGCTCGAAATCCCTTCTTCATGTACGTGTCTGACAATGAAGGTGATGGCTACGCTCCTGCAGCTTCTCGTAAGAAGCATGTAGCATCTAGCAGTGGGAGCACTAGTCGTCCAAAGACTGCAAAGAAAGCGTCTGCAAAAAGCTCATCGAGACGCCCTGAAACTGCGTCGTCTAAGCGAAGAAGCGAAAAGTAAAGGAAAAGTCTTGCTGTAGCTGCTCCATAGCTTGGTACGATAATGGGAATGCCCAACCATGAATGAACGTACTATGCATTTCATTGAGCGAATTCTTCATGTTGGTTATACTTTCTCGTATCCACTTTACTGCATAATAAACAGCGGTCCGATGACTTCACTCTCGCATCGAACAGCGATAAGAAGGATATGCATAAGCCAAAACTCGAGACTTCGTTGCGTCAGAAGATTCGATACAAATCCACCAAAGCAATTGCGGCAGCACTGCCCATTGTTGCCCACAGCCTCATAAAGTCCCCAGCTAAAGACGTCGCCCCATACCTCTTTCTTCTCGATCGAAAATCCTGAAGCATCTGGCGTGTCTTTTGTTACGATTCCTCGCGTCAATGGGTCTACTGAACGAAAGAGCACCATGAAGCTGCCATTGTCATCAATCTGAACGCGAGAGGCCAGAATAAGAGCTTTGAGTACCACTTGCACGTCTATCGGCTCAATAGTGCGGTAGAACAAAACATTATCTTCGTCGATGCGCTGCACAAGGCGAAAATCAATCGCAATGTCCGACGCGTAGATGCGATTCACACCATGTTCTGATGATACCAAGTCCCACACGCGACTCGATACCTCTGCTGCAGTGTATCGCTCAAAAGTCTTTTCGAGGAAAAAACGCATCGTATCCCCGTCGACTTGACGTCTGTCTCGCCAACCAAAGACACGAGCCCCTGTCGTGTCGTGGTGCTGCTTGTCGGCAAAAGCTCTTACATCAGCGTAAGACTCCCTCACAATAGCAAGACACTCGTCTTTGGTGATCGGTATGAAGTCTAGCACGGGCTCGACCTTCATGTCTTGACTACTTCTCTCAGAGTCGGTAGATGGGCTTGTTACGCGGGGCACACTGGAAGACCACGGAGACAATCCAAGCGCCTCACCTTTGGTGCATGCTTCGTTCTGGTCTTGCAGCTCCTCATTGAGCAAAATTCCAATACGCGTGCGCGCTTTCGACTGTTCCATAGCCTCCAACCGCAGCTTTTCGTTCTCGTAGCGCAGATCGCATTGTGTGATCGCCAGCTGTGCATACTGCTCACGGAGACTTTCGCAGCGCTGCTCTTCCTCCTCCTCTTCGTTTTGAGCTTCTAGTGAAGAGTTTGGCCGTATCTGACGTCTTGAAATGACCATGTCGTTGCACTTATTCTCCAGCGTCTCCACCTCATTGCGAAGCTCCACCAAAGTGTCCTATGCGAGTAAAATGTCACTTCAATTATGATCCTTTCACTTGAGAAGCAACAAACTTACAATTTTGCGATAGTATAATTTCTTGACAAGCATTCGCTGCTTCACTCTTTTCTCTGACTCGGTCAGTGGTGTAAAACCGTTATATGCTCTTCTTTGCTTCGTCACAGCGTTCTTGTTCGAGCTGGAAGTGTCACCTTTTGGATGTTTTGTGGCCTTTGTCTTAGTCTTTGCTTTCGTCAAAGCCTTTCGCTCCAGTCCCAGTCTCATCTCGCTCTCAGTCTCCGTCGAGACATGGCAGAAACCTTCTTTTACGGCCAATTCCTGGATGATCCGACTCATTGAGAGTTCCAGTCGGTGCTTGCGTCTACAGTATCAGACAAGAAGAGCATCTTAGTGACAATTTACCGAGACATGTCGACATTCCACGAACTTTTGCGTAAACAGGTTGTGTGACGCCATATCCATCCGCTTTTGGGCATGACGTTTAGCTACGGAGCGTTTGCTTGCCGTGGGTCCATTGAGTAGCTCTGCAATTTCCATTGTTAAAACGACGTGCTAATTGGT
>NQFO01003177.1:0-17305 GCA_003991265.1 Pseudoperonospora humuli | reverse complement strand
CAGGAAACCACAGGTTAGTCAATTACCTGAAGCGCCTTCATGATGACAGCAAGGAAATCGCCGCTGATCTCTTCACTGATAGCAACAGAGAGGTCCGTGTCGTACATTTCGAAGTAGGTCTTCTTGAGCAGCCCAATCTCTTCATTTGTACGACCCATCAGAACTGAGTAGAGCAAGTGGTCTGAAGTGCCTGCTCCCTTCATAGCGTGAAAGACGATGTAAGCTTCGGCCTGAGGAAGGCTGAAGCAGATGAGCTGCAAAAGATAGCCAAAAGATCCCGATGTCTCGCTCTTGACTTGGTCACGCAGCGATTGGTTGTATAAGTCCTGGTAGCGTAGCGAGACCAGTCCGCGGTCATTCGGCGTCAACGGACCGATCAACTTCACAAGAGTCTTGTCGTCCGTCCCAAGACCTTCACAGGCCGCGTGGATTTGCTCGACAAGTGCATCGATGGAGGCCGAAAAACGGGTCTTCTCCTTCCTGTAGGCGTCGAAAGCGGACGGTGGATAGAGTCCCAGCATCTTGAGCTCAGTGTGAGGTGAGGAATGACGTCGGTGATGGATAGGTGGCAAATTGGAGAGTGAGCAATCGCGGTTGTCAGGCGCTGCTGTCGACAATCATAGCTGAGACCTGCTGCAGGCGCAACTGAGTTAAAGCAGCTTGGATCCTAATCTTCTAGGCTTTGAAGGGCTAGGTTTGGTACGAATTGTCATCGACGATAGAAATGTTTTGTTTAATTGACCAGTAGAAGGGCTAGGTTTGAGACGAATAGTCATCGTCGATAGAAATGTCTTAGAAAGTATCCGCCTGGATATTGGAGACATTTTCACTGCTCTTAAGGATAAATGAACTGGGTGAGCTCTTCGCTAGAGCTGGCAGGCTCGCTGCTCGAGTCTGTCGACCAACACGCCGCCTTGACTCTGGATGGTGTGTATAAGCGATACTTGCTCCTAGGAAGTCTTCAGACACATGCATCAGCTCTTGTTTACACCTTTCGTATTGACATGACACAGGCATAGACGAGGAAGAAGAACAAAGCGCCGAATTGCTAGCAACTGCACGCGTGAGCGAAACCTCCGTGGACGCTACGGCTAGTGCGGCGGACAACAGATATAATGAGGACACTGTGACGGAAGAATCGTCAGCACTAACAGTGAGCTACAATGTTCATTGCCACTCAGCAGCTTCATCTAACGATGTGTGATGATTAACAGGGTGGTATACCGAGCAGTAGCAGCTCCAGCCACACGATGAACCATGCGACGATGACGCCCCCTCGTTCGAGCTCGGGAAAATTGGCGGGACTCGCGAGTGCGATCTCCACGCAGTTGGATAATGTGTCTTCCGGGAGTGGTGGGGAAGCTCCTCTGAGCAATAGCAGCATTCAATCTACCATTCCCCCAACTGAAGAGAATTGCTCTCGACTACAAAAGGAGCTCATGCGTGTAAAAAGTGAGCTACGTGTGAAGGAAAAGCAACTGAACAGTGCCAAGAGGAGGACTCAAATCTGCGAGGAAGAACTTGTTGCGTTAGAGGAGGAGTGCAAGAAGAAGATCGCGGAAGTGCAGAACGAGGTGCGTGTGGTGAAGCTTACTAGCTATCGCTTTATATGTGTACCTGATCTTGTCAAACTTGATTAGATGTCAGCTATGCAACAAGACAAGGACTCGGATGAACAGAATTTCATCCAAGCACTAGAGATCAAGGACAACCAAATCTGCGCGATGAAAGCCGACATAACCGCTCTTGCAGAAGCCAAAGCACTGCATACAAGCGAGATCGCTTCTCTGAAGGCAGAATTAGCAAAAGGAATGGAATCAAATGATGCCTTGTGGACTTCGGCTGTATCAGCTAACAACGAGTCCGAGCAGCTAATTCAGTCTCTTCGCTCGGAGCTTGAAGACACGCTGACCGTGAAGAACAACTTGAAGCGAGAATACGATGAGTCAAAAAACACGATGTACTCGCGCCAGTTACAGTTGGAAAATGCTAACGCGCAGCTTGCAAACAATGTGGCCAACCTGGAACGTGAATTAGCAAAGGCAAGGGAAGCCGCTGCTGCCGCTCACGCCATGTCGATAGACGGAGCAAGTCCGAATATGACGTCGCATTTTGGTGCAAACAGCAATTTTGCGTCGGTGAATGATGACAACCGACGGGTACAACAGACGTTGGTGCTATCAAAGAAGGCATTGCATGACGAGTTGAGAAAGAGCGAAGGTCAGAAACAGGAGATCAACGCACTTGTTGATGAAGTGCGTCAGCTAAAAGAAACTCTTGAAGTTACGCGGGCAAATTCTTCGAGGCAGCTTGAGGCAGTAATGGTCGAGAAAGAGAAGCTGAAAGAGCAGGTGGAGCAGCTGACTTCTCACACCAGTGCTACTGCAGCTGCTAATGGTGAGCTGCATATTCGGCGGTTGACAAACAGGCTAATCGAGAAGCAGGAAACCATTGACTCCTTGCGCAGCTGTGTGACAATAATGGACACCCGTTTGCAAGATGTGCAGCTGCGGGCGGAACGAGCCGAAGAAAAGCTTGCTCGGGTGGAGCAGAATGGCGGCATCGACGACATGGAAATGGCCGTTCCTGTTGGAAAGAATGGTGGACACAGCATGCGCTTGCGGCCCAACCGCATGGCCCACATCATCTCTCGTGTAGCTCCCGTGGTGAAGCGCAGCCATCATGTTGTGACGGCTATAGACGTGCTCGATCGCTGGCTTCTGTTCCTTGGTCGAGTGTTTCTGCAAGTTCCGTTCGCTCGCCTCGGAATGATGTGCTACATCGCACTGATCCATCTCTGGGTATTCGTGATCTTGAGTTTTCACACGAGTCACTTGACCGAGGAGATGCAGCTCTCGACTGCCGCTGAGAAGTCTATTGTCGGGCCGAGAGAAGAAGACGTGATTCCAGGTGGAGGCCACTAAAAGAGAACCAAATGCATGACATTAAGGCGATCTTCGTGTCTGTGGCAGTGAGCATGTCACCTCCAATATCCAGGCCTGCCTGGGTGGCTCGTATCCACGATTTCCTATCTACTTACTGTCTGAAGAGTTCCATGCGCTCAGTACTTGGCGGTGCACTCTGCGTGGTCACATCGCAGCACTCCGTAGTACTGCTTTTCGTCAAACTGGATCTCAGCTCGATTGCGTGTTAACACAATGCCTTTGCGCTTTCTACGCTTCGGTAGCTTCGTGTCGATTTTGTAGCTGATGGTCGAAATCGTCTGGTGGCACTACGAGCAAAGCTTGCTCGTCATGAAATCGTTCATGATGAGACCACTGTCGCGCACTTCTGCAACATCCCTTGCAACACTTTCACATGACTGGACGCGTGTCCTTTGATGTCATCGCGCCTGCTTCAGTCCCCGTACGCCACGCACATCTTCATGCTCACCGTCGGAACAATGCGCTTCGCAATCGCATTGACTGCCACACGAGCCATGCGATTCCGGAAGAACTTCCACTTGAGAAACGGCGAAGTTCACCAGGAACGTCACGTTGCTCCAGAAATACCGTAGTCGCTCTGAGTACTTCGTTTAGCTCGCGGTCTTGAACGATGACATCTCTGCAAACGTCTTCTCGTACTCAGAGTGGCGATTCTTCAGGATCTCGTTCCAAGTAGTAAATTGCTTGAAGCCAGCAATGCGGCGGTACTCCTGTGCACGATGTCGCGCTCGTTACAACAGTTAGGTTGCAGGGACACTCGACATACTTCTTGTCGGTCTTCTTCTCACCCTCCGTCGGTGGTCGAAACAGCAGCACTGACGCACCGTATCCATCGCTCGTTAGTTGATTGACAAAGAGGCGAGTAGCGTACTGGTGCTTCTTTTCCACTGTCATCTCCAGGAACTTGCTCTTCTTGGCATCACTCGTTTGACGCATGGTCATAAACTGAGAAATGTCAAAAGCGTGGCGCATTACAGCCCACCATTGTCCTGAAACGACTTCATCGACAGCGACACACCATGCGTCTGGCGGTGCGAATGGAAGCGTGGGTGCCCATGTATCACACGAGCTAAGGCTTCAAGGTCTGGGCAGGATCGGTAAATAGATAAAATTGTGGAAATGAGGAAGTATCCACCCAGGTGACATTGTCACTGCTCTCTATTATAGCGAATAGCGCGCACGAAAAATATACAGAGGATGCTGGTAAATACACCGGCTATCGGTAATACTCCCCGCTTGTTCGAGTAAGTAAGTACCTATGGATGTTCTTGTGCTTGGCATGCGTCTGGCGGCGCAAATAGAGGAGCTGATACTCGTGGTCACGCTCAGACGAAGAGTCATTTGCCAAATGAGATGTGTACGCTATAAACATGTTTTAAGATTTAATGATTGCAAGTTTTTGCTCGACCACACCACTCGTGTCTGTAAAGAATCGATCCAGCACTTTCGATCTACCTGTTTTTGCACATCACCAAGGTGAACGACTGCGCGCCTCTTTCGACCAGCGTAATGGAATGATAAGCATCACTGTATGCGTGAAGATTCATGTATAAGCTCTAAAATGCGACTAAAACAGCAGAATAGAAGAGCAAAAATGGAAGAGAAGTTGAGCGGCGGGGTGGTATCACCACACTCTACCCCCCCCATGCAGCCATTGCCTCCTGCCAAACACAGACTTCTTTTGACATTCTTCAATTGTAGCAAAGTCAATTATTGCATTGAGTTATTAACGCTAAATGGAAGTGCTAATGAAAAAGTGCTCGGACCAGAGCTTATGACAGTGTGTACACCAGTCATGAGCAGTACAAACTGACAGCACTATGGAGGTATAGCGCGAAAGAAATGACCACTGGTAAGTCAATTCTACGGCGAAGAAGGACAATTCGTCTTCACCGGGTTTTCCGCCGTAATGTTGCGGATCCATTCAACAGCCGTTGAAACGGCCGCGAAGCTAGTAGAAAGGCTTCCGCTGCAGTCGCCTCCACCATTCGACAAGCCAAACAGGACATCATCCGAGTCTCCATCTCCACCCTCGACGATCAAAGGAGCTCCTATGTCACCATAGCATAGGCCCTTACCTGGAACACCGCCAGCGCACAGATCTGCAGCGCCCGAACTATGAGATGGGAGACCGCATTCGTCATTACTACGCACCTCCAACCCGACACTCAGGAGCACGTTCGATGAATCGCCGTTGGGGTAGGACGTGAAACCCCAGCCCATAGCCTTCGTCGACGTACCGGATTTGACAGTCGCGTTGACCGCAGGAAGAGTGATGTAGGGATATTTGCTGGGTTTCTCGAGTATCAACGCCGCGAAGTCGTAATTGGTGTCTTGAGAATTCATTGACTCAATACGCAAGCGCACCGACTTGACCTTGATCTGCTCGCCATCGTTGGTACCAGTATTATAGTGCGAGCCCACGGACACATATTCGGGTCCATAACGCATACAGTACCCGGCAGTAAGCACAAGGTTTGGGGCAATCAGAGCACCATTACAGAAGGTGAAGCCGTCCGCAGATTGACGAACACCGACCATGTACAGCTTCGAGCCGGCTGGCACCTCTTCCCCCCCAATGATAAGCGCACGCTGAACGTGTTCGGCTTCGGCAGTAGTGGCGACTGCTCCAATTGCGATAACAGCAGCAGCAATAGTGGAAACGATGTTCATGGTTCTTGTTGGGACGGTGGAGCTTAGAGTGCAATGCGCAGTAGACGGCGAAAACTGGAATGGCCTAAGCCGTGGGGGGCAAGCAAGCCGTGGAGGGCAGGCAAGCTATGGAGGAATCGTCAGAAGATTAACCGAAGGGAAGTGTCTGTGTCTCATACTGTCCTGCTGCACGGCATCGCACGCCCGGTGCGTAAAATCGACATCTTGGTCCACATGATTTGATGACTTGAAAGTGGAAATCCATTGTAAATTGATGGTGACTTCAAATCAGGTTAATCGAATATAAAATATTTAGCTCAAAAGACTACAGCACGATTGCTTAAACAGGCGTCGATGTATGTGTTACCTTCATGTACTAGATTGATGCATGAAACCTAGCAACAAACTACTGCACGTGCAGACACGGCAAGAGCTCTTGTATTTAGCAGCAAGCGGTCCGATGACATCGACTCGGAATTGGCCTACTCTCGCAGGGTTGTACCATTCAATTGATGTATTTTCTGTGCACTAGCGCTTTGTAAGGGTTTCCTAGTTTGTGGAGTGAAGAGATACTTACACGAGTTATTATGCAAATGATATGGCCAGAGACGAGTTCTCCGTTCCGACACGAAGATTCTCAACACGACGCACGAAAGCTTCTAGCAACATGAGTTTCCAACCAGGCTCATCAATGTCGGCTTTGGATAACTAGCAACAATGACAATCATAGTCAACAGCCGAGTCAGTCGACCTCAAGCGTGTATGACCCGAGGTGGGCAGTATTGATTACAAATCGACGAAGATAGGCACATAAAGCGCCAAGCAACCACCCAATGGGTGGCCGTCTGCCGCGACAGGGCCCGCTAGCCGAAAAATCCCCATAGTGTCATGAGGGGTGTCCCATTCCCGTAGGGAATTGGTACGCGAGTTGATTCTCAAGCGTGTTCATATAAACAACCAATACAAAAAAAATCCACTAGAAACCAATCCATGACTAATCATTTGAATAAAAAATACTTCTTCTTCTATACCTTGATTAGTGAGGGGAAAAAAAGACTTAAAATCATAAAAGCTGGCTATACTTCAAATATTTGCTTAGAAAGATCTAAACTGTCGTTTTACATATCCGCAATTTAAGGCCTTGTTCAATGAAGGTATTTGCATAATTTTATTTACTAATATAACTTTAGAAAAGTACAAAGGTATAATTAGAAATAAGAAAATGGCTCTCCTACACGATGTGTATACCTCGTAGTTTACCGTGAAGGAGAAACATGTTTTTATTAGATATTTTTATATTCCCGAAAATTAAACGCTGATCAACACTCTTGATTATGAGCAAGTTGTTGGCGTGGGGTGGCGCGCTCTTCCTCGTGCGTTATGAGCTGGGAGAGCTGCAAATCCAGCGCGTGGGCATCAACAATGAGGAGAAGAAAGTCTCGCTGCATTTTTGCAGTATCAGTAACAATGACAAAGTGGATGCGCTGCCAGTCGATGCGCGTCTCATTGCTGCCAACGAAGTTGAAGACGCGGAGTTAGCCACGTACGTCTATCGCCTCAGTTCATTCAATTGAAGTATCCGACTGTAATAGTAAACTCAACTGGGTACGTGTTACTACTGTATGTTGTGTGCTGTAGTCGCTATCCAGTGTTGATATTTCTCTCTTCGCAAGTGGCAGTTCAGAGTTTGTCTGCAACACGTAAACGTCAGCGATCTATAGAGAGACACAAGGCTGTTGACTCAAAGGACAATACTGTACCAGAGTCTAGTAGCGGACTGCTCTTCTACATGTTGTACCAGGCGGTGGGAGATGTCAACGAGATTCGGTGTCGCTTCTTGAACATGTTGGAAATTCCAATACGAAGCGGAGATTATGAGGAAGAAGGTCTAGTTGGTGGCATAAGTCCCAATGTGCTGCAAACTTTTCTTGTAGATGGACCACATGTGCTGCTCTTTGAGCATCGATTGCAACGAGCGACGCTATTGAAGCTTCAGCACGGAGACAACACGTTGGAATTTGTTAAATACCTCGAAGAAGTGGAGGTCGCACATGCCATGACAGACGATGGTCCAGAGGCTTTCGAAGTGGTGTCTTGCACTTACGTGTCTGAAGCGCATAGTACCAGGCCGCATTTGCTTATTCATGCGCAACAGCTACGGCCGTCGTCTTCGTCTAATAGGTAAAGCATTACCAAATGACTTGTTTCGGTCATTTCTATTGATCTAACGTCTGTATTTGACATATTGATGCTATTGTGGCTTGTAAAAGGCACACTTGGAGTGTCGTTGACTTGCATGATGCTAGAGCTCGTTGCACTAGTAGACAAAGAGCTTCGCTGTGTCATTACTTACCTGTATTTCCTCCACTTGTGGATTGGTCACTGTCAACGCTGGAGCAGATAACGTGTTGCTGCTTCATCTCCGAGCTGAGAGGCGAGGACTTTGTTGCGTCAAGTTCCAGTGAGATGAATGCGCTCACGTCTTGGGATGACGAGTCAACGACTCAGTCTACCCTGACGAGTATTGGTGTGACGACACTAGTGATCACTGGTACTAGCAGTAATACGATATATGTCCATACCAACGGGATTCTGCTTGCCTCCTATGTGCTGCCTACTCAACCAGCAGAAATGTACGATTGGTGTGTGTGGTGTGCGTCATTGTTGAGATAGCTAACAAGTGCCGTTTTCCGTTAGGTGGTCATTGTGTGAAGAAAGCGTGGATCAACGTCATGTCATCTGTGTTCGCTGCGACGATGAATGTCGTTCGTTTTACGTGTTAAGTTTTTTTAGCAAAGTGCAGAATGTCTGCATAGAACCGCTTCTGTGTAAGTTCCTTGGTTTGGGGTTTCACAGATCCTAGGGCTGACTTTGTTCTGGTGCGATTTGGCAGCTTTTACGCATGTAGGCCATGCGCATATCGGAAGCTTTGCTGGCATTCGCACGTGTGACGAATCAACGCTGGCTGAAATTCTTCTTTTGAATGATGTCGAGGGAATTTTCGGCTTGAAGAATAGCACGCATACCATCGGTACTGAAATGGAGACCTACAGACTGTTGGACCACAAACAAATGGTAAAGCGCAGTGTCCTTATCTCGCAAAAGGCGTCATCGTCCGAAGTAAAGCTATCATGTCATCGACTTCGACTGCATGAAGAAAAAGAAACCAAGCACGGCTCACGCTTGCGCAAACGTCTTCGTAACAACGAAGAGGCTGATCTTAATCATTCCAAGGCAGGACCATTCCGCTATATCGAGCGCACTCAAAAGGCCTCGTCTCGTGCCAAGAGTATAAGTCACTTTGAGCCAGCGAGCGACAGTGCAGCTGATACTTCAGTTGCCTCACGTGCACAACTTCACAAGCTTGCATGCTGTCTCTCTGCACGTCTGAGCGATGGGCTACAGGAGCTGGACCGTCTACAGATTATTGTGAGTGATAAGGTTTCGCTAGCTTACCAACTAAACCATCTTATCGTTCAACTGTGGCTAAAACTACAAGCTCGTGCAAGAAGCCCCAGTATCGAGGACACAGTCTCACTACCTCATCTTATAGCTCGAGAGACAGATAGTCTCTGCTTGGGTTTCCAGAATCGAGTTGACATGGAAACGATTGTCAGTGCCAGTAGCAGTCAAGCTACTGCTCTTCAAAATTGTGCGACGGATGGACCAATCAAGCAGGTTTCCGAAGTCGCCTTGGTTGGCAATAAGCTGGAGCAGCAAGTTTCCTTGGAGCAGTTCATTGTGCTTGAATACGTGCCGTCGTCGTCACTCGTTCATGCAGAAGTTGTGTTGAAAACCCTGTCAGACTTGGAGCTCAACGACAGTTTTGTTTTTCTGACTGCACCAAAGGCGGGACAGACATGCACACAGGGATGGCGGTGCTCGAGCTCAGTCGCTCTAGAGTTTTCTTCTTCGCCGAGTATGGCAGACCTTACGACAAAACAAGGACGAGAAGCCCGATTCCATCTCGATCTTCAGTGTACACCAAGTTTTTCACTTCTTCGGGAGCAAAAGCCGCTCGAGGTCATGTTATGGCTGCATTGGAAGGCATCTGAGGATGATCGTATCTCCAACACGGGTCTACTCTCGCATCCAAGTGAGTCGGCTCTTGCAATCGCAATCGTCAAAATTTGTCCTCAATATCTGGGCAGTATCGACGAAAGTTTGCGAACAACAGCCGGAAAGACTTGGAGCAATGGTAAACGCATTTCAAAAGGTATGTGCACTTCCTTACAGGGCATGTAGTACGTAGCACTGACACTGAGGTTGGTCTGTGCTGTTCTTTACCCTTTTACAGACCAAAATCAATTGCTCTTTATCTCATCGGGCTCGAGTCTGGCATCATGGTTTCGAAAACAAAGGTGTGCAATACCCTCGTCGATTGATTCGGTTGTTCGACCAACGTTTGCGCTGATGAGCATTAACGTAAGACCCCTCGAGAGGGCGGTAATCGAAACGAGCAGACTCATTGCAGCCCTTCCGCCAGACGTTTACGCGATGCTTAATCCGTTCCAACATTCCTATCTGCGTGCCCTACAGCGTCTACTACGCTCCATGCGTCAGGAAATTCTCACCATTCGATGTCAAGAACTACAAGATCGAGAGAAAAAGACGGAAAAACAACCACAAAAGGCAGAGGATCGCGATCCAGTGTCAATATTTCATGCAATGCAACGCGATACAGATCTTCAAGCTAACCAATTGCTACAGAGGCTACAGAAGCGTGTCAACTTTCATTCAATGTGGTTTGACGCAGGTACCACAACTGCCTAGCTCTTCAAAGTAACGAATACTGGAGAATGATATAGTTTAGTGTCGTAAAGCGGCAAAAGTTACTATGCTGACAGTGGACAAACGCCAGTCGCAAGATGATGAAGCTGTCGCTGGAGATCACTAATAAGCTTAGTGTTCTCCAACAACGATAGCTCAATGCTTGACAGCGTCATTTGCAGGTGCAAAATCACTGACAGCAGAATTAAGACCAAGATCCATGGAAACACCTTCACAGACGCTGTACGTGCTCGTCCAGACGACAGCGTTGGGGCAGTGGGACATCGGTGGCGATGGTTAGACTTGCTTCGACTCCGGCGTCTCGTCTCGGTTTCGCGCTCTTTTCTGGCAAACTTGTGTGGTGTCACCTTCTCCAAAGAAGTCGACAGACTCTCTGGCGCGTAGTTTGCCGCTTCATTGAGCTCTCTCGAATCTAAAAACTCTTTGGCCATGCCGACCCACTTTTTCCACTTGGCTCGGTTGTCACTGATAGCACGGGATTCAATGGTTTTCTTCCAGAATGTCGACTTACTGAAGACCACCTAGAAGAACAAGGATGCTGTACAATCAGTACACTTGACGCCAGTACCAAATTTGTGATAGCACTTTGTACCTTTAACTCGATAGATAATTTGCAGGAATTCAAATTGGATGACTGCGGCACAATGGTCCATCGATCTTCTACACTGAAATAGTCGCCATACGGAATGTCCACAAGTCGAGTTGAACCTTCGACCACGCGGACTCCATGTTCACTTTCTTTCAGACATTGCAGCTAGGATCAACCCATCAACAGTAACTTAGTCTACCATGGATGTGCGGATCAAAACACGTGCTGACGTATTACCACGTCAACTTGCGACGATTTCGGACCTATGGGGGCATCGATTGGCACCCGGAATCGCAACGAACGCGTCATACCTGTCGATGAGCAACACATGAAACACGTAGCGACCATCAGCAGATCAAAGCCATTCGAGCAACAAACCACTGACGCACCAAATTTGCTCTTTTCGTCTAACGGAGACGTCCAAGGATTCACGGTCATTTCAGTGGATCCTGTTTGTTTACCGAACTGGTCCATTCCAAATGGCGCATTATCCAGAAAATATGTCTGCATGAAAGTATCTACCGACACTGGAAAGTGTTCTTCGAGAACTTGAGTCATCGAAATGTCTTTGGGTGCAATCGAATCCACATCCGAGACCACACTGCGTCGACGTGGGGCAACAGTATCATCGCCTTGATCCTTAGATGTTCCGTTAGAGTCGTCTGCGATGGCATGACTTGTGGAATTGTCATGATCAAAAGCAGCATCTAATGTCGGTTCTTCTTCTTCTTCAGCATCTTCCTCTATGGTAGATTGACGTTGCGAGGGTGGCGACGACACATCTTGAGACTCGAAATTGCTAGCAACAGGAGACATCAGGTGACCCGATTCCGAAGTGTTCACTTCAGTGGGATGCAACTCATGTAGCACACGGTCACGTGTCTTTACAATGAGATCATAGCAGCTATCACGGTTAGTGCCCCAAAAGCTCGTAAACGTGTACTCGTCTTCGTCATACGTTGCGAGACGAATGGAGTGTTGAAACATCATCGTCGTTGTCTTTTCAATCTCGCGAATGGATTCGTACGGGATCAAGATCTGCAACCAAATACAAAGACAGCAACAAATAGACTTAGCATCATCTCTAGATCGTTCCAGCACCACGTAAAAAGCTGGTAGCGTATGTTGCAAGCAGCTCCAGGTCTTTCTTTTCTGACCTTTCTCTCGCGGCCGAACACGTTCGAGTAAAAGCACACGTGTGAACTCGTTGGATACATACGTCCGTGCATAGCCAGAGTCGATGCGATAGCACACGAAAAATCTACAGTAGATCCCCAAGCGTTAGTCACATCGTCAATACTTTCGTAGTGACATCTGTCCGTACCTTCGTAGAACTGCGTAGATTCAGGCAGGTCAAAGATCATGCAGATCACGTGGTCTCGCACTTGCTCCTTCTCCTTGTCCGCCTGTAGCGGTGGGCATTCCTTATCTAGTGGCAGATTAAGACGTGGTCGGTCGTCACAGGTACTAGCAAGCGACAGCTCGTCACTGTTCCGACTACTGCGGCGTGAACTGCCATGCGATGAGCTCATGCTTTTATCCGTGGGGATTGATTCTGAATAACGTCCACTATGACGCTGCTGCTGCTGTTCAAAGCTGTGCTGTCTAATTTTGCGGCGACGATAATAGACGTCATCGTGATCAATATCAGTTATGCGCGGCTGATGCTGACAGCGGCTCGAACAACTTGCATGGCTGCCACTATTGGTGGAGGATACGGACGAGCTAGGCGAGAGCATTGAATCGATAGTAGACTTTGACACTACGATGTAACGATGATGATGATGGTGGCTTTATCGAGCTTTGATTCTTTCAACAGCAGTCGCTTTTGACGGTTGTATTAGCTAAACAAGGTTATTATTTGTAGCACGCTACTCATAAGGCGATTATTGCACACACAAAATGAAAGTTAAGCGCAAAGATCTTAAAATCGCGTATAAAAACAATGCCTCATTCATCAATGCATCAGAGACCGATGGTTAGAACTTGGTGGTGGCAACATCGTACGACCTAAAGCTCGTCATCGTCCAGTACCACCCTCGATTACCGTAGACTATCCGACCCAAGTTTTCAGCTGCTCAACGCTTGAAGCGCAAATCCTCTTCCTCTTTGTTGAGAATCTTCTCGAGGCGACGAGCTTCTTCGACGTTTCCAGATTTGTAGAAAAGCTGCATCTGTGCACGGAGACGCTCCTGCTCGCGCATGGCCTCGATCTTGTCCTTGTCCATGAGCTGTAAAACAAGACGAAACTCTTCCTGCTCCTTCTTTTCACGCGCATCCAGACGCTCGCGACGCACTTGCTCTTCATCAGCTAACGTACTCGGCGCTTTTTTCGACGCATCATTCTTCTTGGTATGCGCCTTACGTTGCTGCTTCTGGTAGCGTCTCATCTCGTACTTTTCGACATCATAGTACTTTTCATGAGGTAATGTACACGTATTGTAATCTTCCATGTACTCCTTGAAAAGCTCCATTGCCTCCCATTTGGGTCCATTAAACTCGCCCATTTTCTTCACATCGCGAAGCCATGCCTGGAACGACACACTCTTGCTGTGAAAGTCTGACTCGCGTAGGATGCCGTACTTGCCATACTGGTCCTGGTCTACAGCATGTTTCTTGCTCTTACCATCCTTCTTTTTCTTGTGCTTTTTCTTATGTCGCTTCTTATCCTTACGCGAGCTCTCGTGCTTGCGCTTCTTCTTGTGAAGCAGACGCTCGCTCTCCGAACTATCAGAGGTCTCCGAATCAGAGTCTGACGACGAGCGCAAACGACGTCTCGAGCGGTGGAGTCCGTGTCTACTGTCAGGCGATACATCTCGAGGCTTCTTTCGTTCAGATTTGATGCTGCTTGCGTCGTCCGAGTCTGAGTCTACCACCGTCCACATGCGCGATCTGTGCGCTACCTCCTCTCGGTTCTCCAGCTTCTCTTTCTCAGCTCCTTCATGGCGTCTGGACTTCCGTTCGTGGTGTCGATGTTTGTGGTGGCGACTATGCTTTGAGGACGCTGAGTGACTCTCACTTCTACTGCGACTGCGGCTACGGCTCTGACTGCGTTGACGTCGACGTCGAGGACTACGACTGCGGCGATTTCGCTCACTCATTGTTTTGTGCTTCCATTCATCAGTTTGAGAGAAACACATCGATATAGAGAGGCCACAGTTAGCGAGCGCATACAAACTGCAAGTCATAAAAGTCTACCCGTATGGCCGAATATAGCGAAAAGCTCGCTCATGGCGACGTGCTGTCGCTAGGTGTGCGTGGATACAAATGCCAAGTGTTCGACGATCCGGAGACCGCGTGGAAGCTGCACCAAGAATCGCAGCTGATTGCATGGCGTGGGGAGAGTGACGGAGAGTTGCGCGTGGATCGTTTCGACGCTCGGAATCTGTTGGATGATCGGAGTCTATTCCGTCAGCTAAAGAAGAGGAAGCGAACAGAGTCTAAGAAGGAAAAAAGAACCAAGATTGGCGAAGACATAGCAGAAACGGAGCAGCAGATTCTACATCGCCTGCGTTTTGAAGATTACTCGGTGGAGTTTCCACCGTCGGACAAGATGCTCCCAACGGAGAACAAATTCCCTTACCAATATCCGGAGAGTGAAATTGATCAAGGGAGTGAGAAAGAGGCTTTTGATCCGCTGTGGAAGGTACCCGATCATCTCGTATTGGTAACGTGTCATGTGGGGATTATGCAATCGATGTGTAGGTGTCGTCTGACGAGCATTTGAATATCTGGTGCATTCGTAGCCTTTGACTAAGAAAGAGCATGCCATTCTGGAAGCTACGGCTAACAAAGTGCGAGGGAATCCACAATTGGAGGTCATGTTGAAAGTACGTGTCGTTTCAGCGTTTGTGCTAGCTAAAGTGAGAATTTGGAGGAAATTGCTGAGAGAGTGTGTACCATAGGTGAAGCTCGGAGCGAATGCCAAATTTCGTTTCTTGGACGATTCGCATGAGCTGCATGGCTACTATTGTTTTTTGCGTGACAAGAACCCTCAGCCTGTTACAGCAAAGATAAAGAGCGTTGGCATTTCGCTTCTAGGAGAGGAGTATGAGGATGTGAGTATCAAAACCGGACATTTCATGCTGTTCCGAGTTTCAATAATGGAAAGTTGTGTTGATTTCTAACAGAGTGATGATGATCAATTGGCGGAGATGATACACACCAAATAAGGTCAAGTAAAGACTGCTCGGCACCATTGCTAAATGAAAGCTTAACTGCTGGTCGTGTCTGTGCGAGCTGAATCCATCAAGTCTTGTATTGCTTATTCAATTAACCCTGTGACCAGTGCACGCGACCGCAGTCCTACATGCATGGTGTAACAGACACGAGCGAAGGGCACTTACGGGAACAAGCGCTTCGGATCGCGCGGGAACATGGAGGCCTTGCGGATGTTGCCTAGACCTAGGTAAAGCATGACTACACGCTCCAGACCAATACCACCACCGCCATGAGGAAGAGCACCAAGTCGGAACGAATCGATGTACGAGCGCATAGATTCCTGCGGCACACCCAGCTCTTTCATGCGCTCGATAAGGAGGTTGGGATCGTGCACACGTTGTGCGCCTGAAACAATTTCCTCACCTCGGATCATCATGTCGTATGAGTTGCTCCAGCGCTTGTCGGTCGGGTCTGGCATTGTATAGAACGGGCGTACGCCCAGCGGGAACTTGTCCAGAATGTAAAAATCCGTATCGTACTTCTCCTTAACGAGGCGACCAAGCCACTTTTCGTTTTCAGTGTTCAGGTCGTCTGTAGGCTCCTGCGTAGCACCAGCATCCTGCAGCATCTTCACACCTTCCTCGAAGTTGATAACGAGCGACGGCTTCTTGTATTTGAGCGGCTCAAACGGATGCTGTTCGTTTATAATAGCCAGCTCTTTTGCATAGCGCTCCTTCAAGCCATCAAAGATGTAGATGAACAGGTCCGAGAACACTTCTAGAACCTCATGGTAGTGTTCCTTGATTGTCATTTCCAAATCGAGGCCAACAAACTCGCACATGTGACGGTGCGTGTTCGAGTTCTCCGCGCGAAAGACTGGACCAATCTCAAACACGCGCTCAAGACCAGCAACGGCACAAGCCATCTGTTTGTACGTCTGGGGACTCTGAGCCAAGGCAGCATCTTGATCGAAGTACTTTAGTGTGAAGCAGTTGGCTCCGCTCTCCGAAGCTCCACCCACAAGTTTAGGTGTGTGGATCTCAACAAACTCACGGTCGATGAGAAACTCACGGAAGAGCTGACCCACGGCAGCCTGAATGCGCATGATACACTGGTTGGCAGGCGTACGCAGGTCAAGCGGACGCGTGTTCAAGCGCGTTTCCAGCCCCACGTTCACGTACGTAGATCCCTCAGCCTTGACGATGGTATCCGAGCGGGCAGCATCCTCCACTTGAAAAGGCAGCTCAGACAGTGCTTTGCTGACCACAAAGAACTTTTCAACATTGAGCTCCACGTCCTTCTGCGTAGTGCTGAGCACGGGACTGGCGGGCACGCTGAGCGTGACAAACACATCCACGACAGACTCTTTGGACGCACCAGCCGCAAACTTGATCATGGGACGCGAGACTTTGTCACTCTCGTGCAGAATCGCCTGAATTGTTGATGTCTGCTCACGCAGCGTGATAAAGGCAATCTTGGACTTGGCGCGCACAGCCTGCAGATAACCGCGCACCCAAAAGCTTTCACCACACAGCTCTGGATTCAGGTCTTTTATCCTACAGGATCATAAAGTATCATATTCATTGCACATCGTAACTTCAAGTATTTGCGGCTACGTACGACTTGTAGACGTGATTGGGGCGCTCTTTCGACTGGATGAGAGGCATCTCGCCATAAGTGTCAGTAAGCGTAGGACCAGCGGCATCTGCGGCCGCTTTTTGACGCTCAAGGATGCGCAGCTCCTTCTTCGTGAGCTTCTTGGCGACAGGGGCGGGGGCGGGTGTTGCGTCAGCCATTTCGAGGGATTTTGCTTTGTGGTTGCGACGTAGCCAAGAGGATTTTGAACATGATGCTACGTTATATCCACCAATCGTCAGCGTTATGTCTCAAGAGAAAAACGAGACTGGATAAAACAATGCAGAAATATACGCCATTATCCACATCTGCATAAGACTTTAGTAAAATTGGTAGCATCACTAATGTATCCGCTACATCCTCGCGATCTGTCTGTGTTTCCTAATTGAAGGAAGTGCTCAGGAAGACCGAAACATTCCACCATTCACGCTATCTCGCTATCTCGCTATCTCGCTATCTCGTTACCTCGCTATTTCGCACCTTCGAAACTTGTTACGAAGCTCAAGGTTACACGACTGTCATTGGTGCAGAC
>NQFO01003174.1:0-26120 GCA_003991265.1 Pseudoperonospora humuli | reverse complement strand
TAGGCGTCGAAAGCGGACGGTGGATAGAGTCCCAGCATCTTGAGCTCAGTGTGAGGTGAGGAATGACGTCAGTGATAAGTCGTAGAATGAAGAATGAACGTCAAGAGACAATCATTGCTGCATTAGAAGCACGTGCTTTGGACACTTCAACTTCTAAAGTATGATGTCACACGTTGCGGTTTGATTGGTCAAAAGTTGCTGTGCAAGATTTGCGTCAAAATAAGCAGCTCGTGTGGTACGCCGCACTCCTTCTCTGCGTCCTCCTTAACAGTGTCTTGAGCAGTCAGACGAGAGCACACAGAAGCATTTCTCAATAGGATTACCACATGGCATGACTATGAACATGTTGGATCTACTCAAGGATGAGATTATAAGCGAGAGCTTTTAGAAAGACAGACCATTGTCAAAAAGTCTTCACATGGATCAGATCTGACTACGGAGCACAAGAAGAATACTCAACCTGCGTTTGAAATTGCGTGTGTCGTTGTCACTAAAGGCTGTTGACTTCACCTACGATGTTCACTTGGTATCCCTTAAACAAAGGAGGCAGTGCAGCTTCCAGCTGTACAATAATACAGACAGACAGTTAGTACCTGGTAACAAATCAACAAAGTGCCAGACATCGATAGCTCCGTACTTCCTTCTTGAGCTTCTTCGTTGTAGCAACCAGTGAATTGATCTGAGGCTGGATGGTCTCGGTGGCATCGACCAAATCAACGTTCTTGTCCTCCAAGCCGTGGATTTCACGACGGCACTTGTCCATGTGTTTGGTCAACATTTCTAGACTTGCCACATGTCTGTCCAAATACCGCTCCGAAGTTTTGATCAGCACCAGCTGTTGCAAGCGTTTGTTCGTCAGTGAAGATACGGCTTTATCTACAGCAGCTTGGAATTCCTCAATCTTTGCCGAGTTCTGCTGTTCCAATAGCGCTGCTCATGTCAACACGCCACAACAATGCTGTTAGCATTCAATTATCAATCAAAAGCTACAGCATGGAATCCTTCCTTACAACAAGAGCCCTGAAATTGATTGGCAAAGGTCACAGAATCACTCCCAGTGAGCTCCAACAATCGCTGGTGGAGGAACGCCCGCAGCTCCAGCAGATCATTGAGAGCACGAGCTCGGAATTCCTTTCCATCCAAAAGTTCCACACGGGTAACTTTCTTAGCAGAAGCAGGCGAATTTGGCACCTTTTTCACGACGTCTACCGCTTCCGCAGTACCAACTTCACTGACAGCTTCCACTACGTCTGAAGTCGTAATATCCCAATCAATCTCAACAGGTGCAGCCACAGTTTCAATGCCCCAGTCGATTCCGCTCGCATCATCTGTGCCACTGTCGCCAAGCGAGATATCCCAACTGATGTCTGCTGCCTCCGCCTCAAAGTCCCAGTTCGCATTCGCTTCAACCAACTCGTCACTAGCAGCAAGCAATTCTTTAAGCGCACCAAAAAAAATGTGCGGGGCTGCAACCAGCTCAAACGGTTCATCGACTGTGAGATCACGTTTCTCCGCACTCCCTGTCAGCTCTTTGCCCTTCTTCTTGCTCTTCGTGTCCTTTCTTGAAGACGGCAAAGTCATGGACTCAACCACGGGTGTGACGGCGGGTACCTCAAAGTCATGCAGATAAGTTTGTAGAGCCTGATGGTACTCAACAGCACTAGCAATTCCATCGCAGCAAATTGTCTTTGCCACTTGGTCAAAAATGGAAGGCAATTCCAGCGGCAAACGTCGCAATTCTTCACGAAAACTCGTGCCCTACGTAGCAAAAGCATTCAAAATCCGTTTGCACATGGTAAAACACAACAACAAGACGCACCGCAATACCCATCTCCGCACATGACATCTCCAGTTTGCGCTTATACTCTGCAATGCTTCTTGTAAGGTCCTATACGTACAGAACATTGAAACTCATTCAACACACAGTCAATAAGGATAATCAAAGCTTTATACTCACCGCCATCTTACGGTTATTGTCCGCAACTTGTTTCTCGTTCTGCTGGATCGACTTTTTCAAGAACGGACTGATCGCCACAAGCACAAACGTCATAGCAAGCACATTATACACAATGCACTGCGCATGGTCTTTTCTCCACGCATCACTTACATCTCAAACGCCGTATTCTGCGCGATGAGACGCGCTATCTCGGCTGCGAACACATTGTTCATCTCATACTGGCGAAGCAAAGCACTCCACCGCTTCAGCACGGGCGATGTATACTACAACATGGAGAGAATAAATCAGCTTCGTCTCTCGCTCTAACCGGCACTCAATACAAATCATCGTACCTGACCGAAGAAATTCTTCTGTGTGCCCTCGTCTGACTGCTCAAGACACTGAAAGATAAACTTACAGTCAAAGTAGTTGATGTCTTCATGGCTCGGCTTCTTGGCACGGAGCTGGAACAGCTGTTCGCTGGCCACATGCAGCTCCGGATACAGCGCGGCGATGGCGTCACGAATCTGTTTGTGCTGGTCCAGCCACTTGTTGGGCACAATGTGGCGATCTACAAGCGCCTCTGAGTAAGTGCATGCAGCGTGTTGTTAGGAGGATGTAGAGAAGGAGTGCGACAAGCTTTTGCGTACCCACGAGCTGCTTATATTGGATGTCGATCGGCAGCTTGCGCTTGTCTGTCGTCATTTTGCTGTCAATTTGTCTGTATTAATTTATTTTGAAAATAGGTATTTACAACAATTTAGAACAACAAATCTAAAATAATCCAGACCTCGATCTCCTGTCGTGTAGCTCGCGGTCTTGAACGACGACATCTGCAAGCGTCTTCTCGTACGCAGAGTGTCGTTGCTTCAGGCCTTCGTTTCAAGCAGTACAAAGCTTAAAGCCAGCAATGTGACGGTACTCTTACGAAGTCACTAGCACGATATCGCGCTCGTTACAAACGGAGATAGGCAGATCTAGAACGGACGGTCCTTCTTTTTCTTCCTCACCCTCTTCTACGGCCGACTTCCTTGCTGTCATCATGAATGCGCTTCAGGTAATTGACTAACCTGTGGTTTCCTGACTTCTTGTAAGACTTCTTGATGATCTGATGCGTCCTGATTGATTTGTGCCGCCAATGCAGGAGCCAATGGTTGACTACAAGCCTTCGTTCCATACCAAGGAAAAAGCTGCCGAGGACGCTGAGCTCCTGTACAATGCCGGAGAAGGAAAGTGGGGGACAGACGAGAACAGRTTTATCAAGATCCTCTTGTCGAGYCCACCRGAGCATCTTCGTAACATCGACGCGGCGTATCAAGCCAAGCATGAGCATGACCTGATTTACGCTATCGAGAACGAGTTCAGCGGGAGCGACTGCGCGGCTCTTTGTTTCTTCGGTACGCCAAGTGTGTCAATGCTGTGACTCGTCCCTTTCGAATCGCTAACATGCCACCTTTTGTCTAGTCCGCCTGAACCTCAATGCTTGGCCGTTCCTCGCCGAGCACATTGAAGGTACAATGGCCGGCGTTGGCACCGACGAGACGGCTCTTTCAGCTGCTATTGTGCGTTATCACTCGTACATGACCAACATCAAGGCTGCCTACGAGAAGAAGTACAAGACCTCGCTGCACGACCGTATCGAAGCGGAAGTTGGCGGTGAGTACCAGGAGCTGCTACTGCAGCTTCTCGAGACTCCGCAGTCCGCTGGCAGCATCGCGTAAATGCGTCACTGCTGCTGTCTGTGTGGCTCTACCTCCTTTCCTGGATCGACATGGACAAGGTCCAGCGTTTCGTAGACAATGCGCGTAGGTTGTGCTTTGCTTTAGTGTCATATGGAGTCCTCGGGTTGCGTCGCGCTAGCTGGATGTTTCTCCATTCTAATAATTATTATCGCAAAAATTCTATCTAGTCGACAAGGAAATGAATTTGTATTAGAAGAGGCTGGGTGCTGATGCAATCCGCAACCACTGGATGCACCCGCGAGCCAAGCAGCTGTACATGAAGCTTCATGGACGGTCGCTTGCGGAACGGATTCACATTAATACGGCGGGCGCCAGCTAGTGCGACCCTCTCGTCACGCTGCTGCACATTTCAGCCGCTGGCGACGGTGGTAAGGACAGGGACGCCTGTAGAAATTGTGGTGAGGGTGGCAGTGAAAGCGAGGATATCGTGCGGGAGCGTGTGGCAGAAGTGCCTTGGACTTTGCACGGAGACAGCAAACTCTATAAACAACAGCACGTGTAAATTTGTGGGGTGGAAAAAGGTGTAGCTTATCCGTATGGTCCGACATAATTACGTAACGACGACTATCACCCATTTTTATGTGTCACCTTGAATTCGCTGCATAAATACACTCTAAATCAACATCTCCGATTCCTGCGACCGACGCAATCAGGGTGGCGACAGTTCCGGAACAACGCCACCCGTTAAAGTTCTCAGCGAAGAAAGTGTCACGATTTGGTCAATTTTTACGGCAGAAGGTAGATAGATGACCTTATCATAATGTAGCTTGCTTGGAGAAGTCTAGCAGACATGCCTACATGTGCTGAAACAGTCCAAGCTCTGAACCTTGCCCCTACAGATCTGCTGGTCCTGATGGTAACTGTATGTCGTGCGGTTTTGTGAGGCCACAATTTAGGTAGCTCCGAGGACTGAGCGTCCTTAAACAGCAGCATCTGTTGACGTTAACCCTTCGAGTCATGCTGTTTAATTTAATTCGTAACGCTTGCTGACAACGTGTCGCAGCAATGGCATCATCGCGCACCACCTTTTCTAGCTCGCCAAGCTGACTTGTAGCGATTACGTCGGTCTTCGCAATGCATCCCGAACCCTATTAGGCTCGCGCAATCGCGATCAGCCCACAGATTGTTTGACATATACTCTGCACTTGAAGAATGTATGTCGAGCTACAAAGCTTACTCCATGTCCACTGTTGTATTCATTAGTCAACTTTCTTTGGAAAACATAGACCAACGGATTGAGTTGCCAGACGTTAGACAGATAGTCAGAGAATGGGTCTAGGTTCTGTTGTAGTAGAACGGTACGGTCCAAAGGAATATAGCTCGACTTGTATCTCTTCGTCGACCTCCGTGAGCGGCATCGACTCGGTAACGATGGACTCGGAGATGCTCAGCGCCTCACGGCTCAGCAGCATTTACGGCTTAGCCGACCGATCCGGCGGACGTCTTACGAGCCTCGAAGAAGATTCAGAAACAGAGAACGTGTCGCAATCACAAATTCAGAAGACGCTGTTCAAGCTTCATGAGGTGCGCGTGCTGAAGCAGGTGCCGTTGCCCGACTGGATGAAGATTTTCGTGCCTCGCGTCGTGCGTCTTCAGACCGGCACTGCTCCCTATATGGAGTACATGCGTTCTGAGAAAGGTGAGGTGCGTCAGCGTCAGATGATCAGCGTATGGACGTGCGTGGACCGTTTGCCCCGGAACAAGCTGTCCATCCACTTTCGCAAGCCAGAGGACGACGACAGCTCAGTGCCGATGCCCCACTCGGCACTTTCTCAGGGCACGGACGACAAGGTGGCCCTCGATAAATGGATTCTCAAGTTCGAGACAAAGAAGGAGAGAGACGTGTGGGCTAAGCTCGTGCAGGACTCTGTTGACCTGCTCGGCTGGATTGCCAAGTTTACACTGGGCAACGTGATTATGAAGACGGAGAACTCATTAGTCATGGAGTGCTCTACTTGGACGGACCGCGATCGTCCGTCCTATGTGATGAAGTTGATGGAGGGCTCATCCCCTAAGCAGAGCCACTCGGCTCGCAATGAGATTGAAATCCAGAGAATGCTGACCAACTATTCTAGTCACCCGAACATCGTCGCACTTTACGACTCGTATGTCCAAAAGGAAAACGCCTATTTGGTAATGGAGAATTGTGCCGGTGGCGATCTCTTCGACATTATTAGCCAGAATGGTGGCATGCCCGAACACGACGCCAGGATTTTGTTCCGCCACATTGCGAGTGCTATCAACCACTGTCATGAGCACGGGGTTGTGCACCTTGACATCAAGCCCGAGAACCTCTTTTTTAATGTTTCAGCCACGCAATTGGGCACCGTCAAGCTAGGCGACTTTGGTTCGGCCATGGTATTGGACAAGAATGTACCAAAGAAAGCGACTAGTTGCACGGTTGGTTACGCTGCGCCGGAGGTACTCAACCACAGTGAAATATCTACTGCAGCTGACGTGTTTAGCGCGGGTGCCGTACTGTTTACGATCCTTTGCGGGTACTCTCCGTTTAGCGCGTCGTCGGAGGATGAAATGCTGGAGCGAACTATGTCAGGTGAGATTCTATTTGACGAGCATGAGTGGTGGCGAATAGGCAAGGAGGCCAAGGAGCTTGTGAAGCAGATGATGCACCAAGACGCAAAGCAGCGCCCGAGTATGGAGGAAGTGTTGAAGCATCCATGGCTCACTAGAGCCAGACCCTCGTCAAAGTGAAAACAATATCTGTAACGTATTTTAACCGATTGAGATACAAGCAACTTGTGTTCTTCCATTTATGGCTATGTACCACGCATGTGGGCATCGTATCCAAGTTTTCCTAGGTGGACACTTTCCCGTAAAATTTTGTTCCTTCCGCTGCCCTCTTCACCATTCAAAAAGCCTGTAGCGTCCCTTCACGCACTGCTCGCTCTTGCTTGGCGGTGCACTTCGCACCATTTCTTCGGGTTTTGTTACCGCCACCGCCACACTCGCACGTCTTCTTCAGAAACTTCTTATCATAAGTAGGGTAGGGTATTGAACAGATGATAGCGTGTGGTGGCAGAGCTTGCTCGTCCCGAGCTCATAGATGAACACCACCGTCGCGCGATTCTGCAGCGCCTGTTTTGGCCCTTTCACCGGACTGTGCTTGTCTTTTAATGCAGCTTACTGTAAACGCCGCTCTAGGGTTTACTGTCACGTACTTAGGATGCCGTTTCTTCTCACCCTCAATCCAAGCAGTATATCGCTTGATGCCAGCCATGTGACGGTACTCCTTTAATGAACACTTGGACAGCGAAGAGAGCGTATCTATTCCGGCCGATCCTTCTTCTTTAGTAGTCTCCTTTTGCGGTGCCATCCCTGCTGCGGACAATTGGCCTCTCTCACAGCTGCACACAACGCCCGTATCTCAGGGTCTGGTCCGACGACGACGCCTTGCGCGTTTTTAGAAGTATATACTGGACACTTGGAAGATTCTGCTTCGATCTTTTCTAGCTCTCTGTCAGTAGTTGAAACAGCAAAACTGACGCACCGTATCCGTCGCTCGTTACTTATTGGCAAAGAGGCGACTAGCGTACTGGAAATCTTCCTCCACTATCATCTCCGAGAACGCATGGTCTCAAACTGAAAGATATCAAGAGCGTGGCGCGTCACCGTCCGCCGGTTCTCCAGGAGCAACAGCAATACGCCAGATAGATTCCAGTTAAAGCATTCGGCTTACTTCGTCATATGCGCATGCAAACATGATAGCGTTGTTGCGTCAAGCTTGATGTGCGCTCTCGTATACGTCGTGTTCACAGAAAACAGCAAGAGCGCCCAGACCTCCTTTTTGTTCAACACCTCCGCCATCATCTTCTCGACCGCATTCTGGAGCAGGTGAAACAGAATACCAGACCATTTTCTTGAATTTTGTCTGGCACAGAATCCATTATGCGTGCCATCTGGCGTATAAATTGTCTCGCCTATGCAGCATTTCCGCCACATCCGTCTCGTCGGCACTCAAGCACGCATGCATGACTGCCTTGACAAGGTCTTCTTCCTCCTTCGCTTGCCTGTGACGAAATTGCTGAAGCTGGCCAGTACGTAGAGTCGAAAGCGTTTGTAGAGTGCTCGTGAATCATCGCGCCAGCGTTGTCCACCATGAGCTCAAGTCCATGTTGTGTTCTTAGTGTGTATCGGTGCGATCAGACGCGTCTGAGGAGTTGACGTCACGCCCGTCGAAGGTCTTGTCAGTATAGTTGTGAAGACCGAGATTGGTTTTCAACAATCGAAGTGCTTCGTCGTCGTTTGCCTTGGATCGCGGATATTCTCGTGCTTGACATGCGTTTGACAATGCAAATGCGTTTTAGGTGTCCATATATCAGCTCTACAGCCCTCTCGGGGCTCGCCCTTATGAGAGTCACTCATCAAAACACGATGGACGAGAGCACTGCATTTGTAGGCTGAAGTAGCCTTACACATTACTGAATTGCTCGACAAAATGCGAGCAAGCCAAAAGAAAGTTCCATAGTTGCCAGCTGGAGAATCTTCAGAAAGACCCCAAGCAGAAGATAGTACTGTATCGCAACGGATAGTGAGACTGTACACTTTCCACTGTCGACCGCAAATCTTGTTGGGTTTTTTAGACTGTGGCAAATGTACCGTGGCCCTCGGATCTGCCAACGAAGATAAGAGATAAAAAGCATGCTGGCTCTGCACAGAGCAACACGTGCAGCGGAATAGAGGTGCACAGTCGAATTGTGAACCTTGCTTTATGGACAACGACAGCTGACTGACATCAGACACTTATTTGGTGTCTCATCGTTATGTGAGCTGCCGTCAGAGCGGGCCTTTCTAGGTAGACTTTATCAGCTTAAAAAACTGCTGGGCTTGACTGAGATGGCGCTTGTTCTACCCCATTTCTTGAATCAACATCGACATCCAGCATTGTAGCAAGGAGCGTAGAACACGCTCTAATGTCGTGCCGTGCCTATCGACTGCTAATTAATAGCTGGCTCATCGAAACTTTCACGGTATATATCGTAGTAATGTCGTAATGCAGACCGGCTACCGCGTCGCGAATGTGGTGTCATAAAGAGCGGTACTGATGAGTCCGATGTGCTAGAATGTACCAAGACAGTTTGCTTGCCTTGGTGAACGAGATGCATTATGGACATACTCTCAATGGTGTGCAACGAGACATGGACGATTGCTTTTCGCACAAATGTGCTACAATATGGAAAGCGACATAGCATCAGAGTTGAGGCGCTTTTTCGGAACTCAATAGCAGCGTCTTGGCAAGTTGCTTTCGATGAAGTACTTCTATCTGCTAGCAATATGCAGCAAGAATGACGACGACATTTTGCTCTTGAGCTGAATGCACCATCACTGCGCCGTGAAATCGGTCATCAAAGTGCTCGCGCTGCGTAAAGAGCAATCTTCGCGGTGAGAAATGTATCCAGGATGGTAGCGTACAGTAGAGAGATCAAAATGGTAAAACTTGCATGATACGCAGTGTGTATGGTAGACAGGCAAACCACTCAAACTTGAGCGGATATGAGTGGTGTATCCACCAACCCTCATGTCCCAGCCAGCTGGAGTTTAACTATTGACTCCCATTCTTGAAAGCGCCATCTTGTGCACACAACCCCCACATTGATAACCACGTACTCTTTATCACCATGAGAAAGGAAACAATGACCCATTCGCACACATTCGGCGGCTATGCGGGCGAGCGCCCGATCTCGCGCAAAGACCTTAAACATGCCACTCGCATTGTAGTAAAGATGGGTACAAGTGTCGTGTCCACAAGTGGCGAGCCAGCGCTGGGTCGTATTGCGTCCATCGTAGAGCAAGTCTGCATGCTTAAGCGCCAAGGAAAAGAGGTGCTGCTGGTGACCAGTGGTGCTGTTGGCATTGGACGCAAACGTCTGAACAAGCAGATTCTACTCTCGGCCTCGCTGCGTACGCATGTACAGGGAAATCAGCAGATGCTGGCGCTTGAAAAGAAGAAGGGCGCCATGGCCGCTGCCGGCCAGATTGGTCTCATGTCGCTCTACGAGACACTCTTTTCACTCTATGACGTAGCCTGCTCACAAGTGCTCGTCACGGCGTCGGACTTTAAGACGGCCCAGAACCGCGCCAACATGCGCGATACGATGCTCAACCTGCTAGAGCTTGACGTCGTTCCAATCGTCAACGAGAACGACGCAGTGAGTGCTTCGCCTGACGGCACCGTCTTTACAGACAATGACTCGCTCGCTGCCTTAGTGGGCGGTGAGATTGAAGCGGATTTGCTCATGCTACTTACGGACGTGGAAGGTCTGTACAACAAACCCCCTACCCAACCTGGTGCCAAGATCATTTCGGTCTTTCGTCCCGAGAATAACGATTTCATGATCGGTGAAAAGTCCAGTGTCGGTCGTGGTGGTATGGGGGCCAAGATTCAGGCGGCGCAGTCTGCCATCTCGCAAGGAGTGAACGCTGTGGTGATTGCTAGTGGCTTCAAATACGGCGTCGTCGGATCTATCATGAAAGGCGCTAGTTTAGGCACGCTGTTTGTGGCCAACCCGGGCATCGAGTCGCCCGACTCAATGTCTGCCGAGGAAATGGCTCATGCTGCACGCGCAGGTTGCCGTCAGTTGCAGGCGCTTTCTTCAAAGGAGCGTGCGAACATTTTGCTTCGCATTGCTGATGAGCTTATAAGCAACCAAGTTGCAATCTTGCACGCGAATCGAAAGGATCTTGTTGCAGCGCAAAAGGCGTCGATTGACGAGGGTCTGTTGGCGCGTTTGAAGCTGTCGAAGGAGAAGCTGGAGACGTTGGCGGACGGAATCCGAAGTATTGCTGAATCCGAGGAGCCAATTGGTCGAATGCTTAAGCGCACAGAGCTAGCATCTGGATTAGTCCTGCACCAAGAGACGGCCTCCATCGGGGTACTGCTTGTTATCTTCGAGAGTCGTCCTGATTCGCTGCCACAGATTGCTGCACTTGCATTGCGCAGTGGAAATGGTCTGTTACTGAAGGGTGGCAAGGAAGCTGTCCACAGTAATGCTGCGTTGCACAAGATCATTGTAAATGCAGTGGAGAAGGTGACCAACGGCAAAGTGAAAAAGGATGTCATTGGTCTGGTCACATCTCGCGAGGAGATTTCAGATTTGCTACGTCTGGATGATGTTATCGACCTGTGTATCCCACGTGGCTCGGGCTCTATGGTGAGCTACATCAAGAAGAACACGCGCATCCCTGTCCTAGGCCACGCCGAGGGTGTTTGCCATATGTACGTCCATAGTGCGGCTAACGTGGAAAAGGCGATTGATCTCGCTGTTGATGCCAAGACCGACTATCCTGCTGCTTGTAACGCCCTTGAGACGCTGTTGCTGGATGAGTCGCTAGTAGCTAGCGGACACGTAAAGAAGATCCTGGAAAAGCTGGAGAAAGCTGGCGTTTGCCTGCACATTGCTCCCGATGCTTCGAAGCTGGGCATTGCCACGGTGAAGTCGCACCCAACTACTTCACTTTCCACTGAGTACGGCACGATGGATATCACCGTTGAGGTCGTCAAGGGCATCGATGCTGCAATTTCGTACATCAACTTGCACAGTAGTGGCCACACTGAGTGCATCGTAACGGAGGATGCTGCAGCAGCAGAGCAGTTCCAGCAGATGGTCGACAGTGCATGTGTTTTCCACAACGCCAGCACTCGCTTTGCTGATGGCTATCGCTTTGGCCTGGGTGCTGAGGTCGGCATCAGCACGGGTCGCATCCACGCTCGTGGCCCCGTTGGCGTGGAAGGTTTGCTTACGACAAAGTGGAAACTCGTGTCCGAAAGTGGTCACACTGTCTCCCAATTTTCGGGCACCAAGAGCGAGCACCCACTCAAGTACACGCACAAGAAGCTAGAGCTGATCCAACAAGAGGCAAACGTTGCTCGTCCGCGAAGTAGCCGTCTTTAACCTATTCTAATGACTGCTACATGTCCTGGAAGAGAAAGTCACGAGACAAATCTACAACAAACAAAGTGGTGGTTCATGTAAGAGCTTATGCTTTCGTCTATCTTGTAGCTGCTATCGTCGACTTGCCATGTCTGACAGTATTAGAAATCCATATCATCTTCATCATTCTCCTTCTGTCGCTTCATGCGCTTGTAGCGATCGCTGTCATTGATAGCACTCAGGTCACGTGTGGCTTTAGCTCGCAATGTATCCATGTCATCGGCATCCTCTGCCCACTCAAGAACGAGATGGCGGCCGTACAGATGCGAGCTGGCAAGAGCTGAGAAAGCATTTTGAGCCTCTTGCTCGGTGAGGAACTCCACGAACGCAAACCCGCGGTGTCGGCCGTCAAATTTCTTTGGCATACGGACACGTTTGAGTTGACCAAACGCGCCAAATAGTTCACGAATTTCGTTACTCGTTGCTTCAAACGCAACGTTGCGAACGATGATCTTGGATCGACGACCCTCTCCATCGTTTGCTGCTCGCTTTGGAGCCACTGATGCCTTCTTTTGAGAAAGCTTGAGGTTCAGTGCATGGCCATCAACAACAGTGCTCTGAAGCGTTTGCAGCGCACGCTCGGTCTGCTTGGCGTCCACATACTCTACAAAGCCAAAACCCATCGACAGCATACCACGCTTCGGATCTTTTCGGCGAGCAACCGTGACCTTGCGCAGCTTACCACAGCGCGCAAAGATCTTCTCGAGAGTGGCTTCTTTGGTAGAAAAGTTCAAATTCTTGACGCAGATTGTGTGGCAGGCCTCGCCCACAGCGGTATCGCCATCGTCGCCAACGTCAGGCACGACACCTGATGTAGTCTTGATCCCCTTTTGTTCAATTGGAGAGACTTTGTCACGCGAAGAAGCCGTAGCAGGACGATCGAACACTTTTACAGGAGCCCACTCAAGATAGAGTGGGACGTGCTGGTACTTCTTGTAGGCCAATGAACGAAAGGCTTTGCGCGCTTCCGAAGGCTCTAGAAACTCTACAACTGCTAGCGTCTTGGATGGCGGCAAAAGAAAGCGACCGATCTCGCCGTGCTTTCGGAAAAGCTGAGCCAATTCTTCCTCCTCTGTAGTGTGGGGAAGATTCTTGACCAGGATAACGGATGTGCTGCGCTCAATTTTCTTCGACTGCTGCTGACTCGGCTTCTTCACAAGTGCACCTTCAATGGCGTTCAAGTCCAGACCTTCTTGTGCAAAAAAGTCTTTGTTTTCCTTCACTAGCATGGTCTCACCAATCGCTAAGCGCACTGCCATGTTCCCCTGCTCTTTGTCCATGATCTCACCGCGCTTTACACCCATACGCTCGGCAAGTGAGCCCACAGTCGCGTCACCACGAATATAAGACGCGTTCCAACCAGTCTTCTTTTGAGCTTGAATCTGGCGCTCCAACTCCTTGCGTTGCTTGTATGTCAAGTTTGGATCTGCAAGAGCTGCTTCTGGGTCAAGCTTGACAGGCTTCGAGCGCGCAAAAAACACGTGCAGACGTCGACCCTGAAAGGCCATTCCGTTCATAGCTGTGCAAGCGGTTTGGGCGTCAACCGTTGTGCGGAAGAGAACAAAGCCGTAACCCTTACGTCGACGGGTATCGTCCAGCGGCATGTGCACTTCTTCCACCGGGCCATACGTTGAACACAAAGTCTCAAGATCTTCTTCTACCGCTGTAAATGGCAAGTTCCGTACGAACAAACGTGCTGTAGGTTTGTCATCATCAATACTCGCTTCCGCTTCACCCGATGACGCGCTCTTTGTGTTACCGTTAAGCTTCTCGTCAACTTTATCATCTGCAGCTTTACCGTCTTCCATTTCCTCGTCACTGTCTCCTTGATTGCCATCCTTCCCAAAGGTTTTGCTCACCTTTGACCGCAAAAAGTCCATGTCCGACATCACCTCCGCCTTCTCGTTCGTCTTTCCCCCCTCAACAACATTCTCGTCCTCTTTGTCTTCCTCGGACTTGACTGTTTCAAGATCTTGATATTCGTCATCGCTATCTTCCGCCTCCGCAACATCCACACCTTTGGAATTTGTCGTGCCGTCCGGCCCTTGAACGTCATCGTTGGCCCAGAATTTGGTCTTTGATCGGGCTTGCATTGTCTCCATAAACTCTTTGAACTCGCCGCTCGTGTCCTCCTGCTTTCCAATCTCTTGTCTCTTCTTCTCAGGCAAAGTCTTTTCGTCTGTAATTGGAGTCGCTACGACACCCGACTCCGTGTGCAGCTTCTGATAGCGTCCACTTCCCGCTGAGTATTTGCTCCATGGCCGATCCATCTCATCCGACTCTTTCTAATCACCATATACACACACACAGATATGTACGTAATCCATTAGCACAATGTTCTCCATCAAGCGACCAATTTGACACCTTAATTTCTCATTCGTACCGACAGTGCGACACGCACGTTGATCTTGCATGTGTCAAAGAAACTCTGATGAAAAAACTTGCGCGCCTGCTCTGCCTGTTTGTCGCTCTTGAAGCCCACAAAGCCAAAGCGTCGAGACTTGCTGCCATCCTTGGTGCGGATGACACAAGCGTCCGTCACTTCACCTTGAGCTGCAAAATGATCGCGTAAACGTGCAGAGTCGACATAGGAGGGTAGGTTTTGCACATACAGACGAGTGCTTGTCTCCGGTGTTGCGTCCTTGGGCGTCATCGCTGTCATCGATGCCTTCCAGTCGTCACTGAGTCAGTGATGGTGTGCACAACACCATTAATATTATTAAGTGGTTGATATTAAATAGAGAATTGCATCTATTAATTTCGTTACTTGTCTGATGGGTTTCCGATGCTGCGTAGCGCTCGCTGGAGATCGTCGTAGTCCACCAAGTTGTCGGCGGTGAGCACGCCGTGACGGACACAAAAGTCAAGCAATAATAGACACACGTCAGGCTTAAAGTGCTGAGGCTCAGACCATAAACGAGTACACACATCTTGCACCGGAAGCAGATCAAAGCTCTCCACTTCGCCGTCTTGATTTGCTGGAATGATGTCCAGAGGCAACTTCACGTCGTAGATGAACATAGTGTTGTTCGTAAGTCCGTACGGGTGTTTGCATATGTACGAGATGCTACCAGTAGCAACGAGTCGCGGACGGGTCCAAGAAGGCGATAGTCCAGCCTCTTCCTCTGCCTCTTTCACCATATTGTCTAGCGCCGAGATACCTGTGGGAAGGCCTCCACCCGCAATGGTGTCGCACATCAAGGGCCATCGTTTCTTCGAGGCGCTACGTGTTGCTATCCAGATATGTGTCACTGCATCAGTTGTTTCGTCCCGCACGAAGCCATTCAAGTGTGTGGCAAATTGACTCAGACCAAAGTAGGGTCCTACTCCACGATGGTAAGTAAAGAGCGTCGGGCTCGAAAATGTCGTCTTGGCCATGTAGAGCTCGTTTTGCCAATACGGAAAAGCCCCTTCTTGCTTAAGCTCAGCTTCCATCGTCTGAAATGCTTGGGACCGCTCTTCAACTGTGCGGAACCGTGGCGTCATGACAATCTCTTCGTCCGTCACTTCAAGCAAGTCGGTGAATTTGCTCAATCGCTGTAACAACACGACACACGTGAATGACTTCATTACGCACCGCATGATCGATTTCTCGCAACTTACCTCCCTATGTTGCTTTAGCACAAATCCTGCCACGACTGAAGTACATGGGCTTTTCATACCAAGTGCGCGTCCCCACGCTTCTCCTTCGTTCCCTTGATGTAGCAAGATACGAAAAGGCACGTAAACTTCGTGTGTCCAGCTCTTTACACGAGCCACTAGCGGCCTCCACGCCATGATGACGATTTGAGAAGTACTGCATGGGAAAGCGGTTAGGGCTTGATAAACCGCACTGACGCCGCATGGAGCTTCCTATCATCGGATTTAACGTCGAAGCAGAAAGGGGTGATGGCTACAGAGAATCGGCTAACGACCCGCACAGGCGGCGGCGACTCGAGCCTTCCGCGCGTCGGAGGCGTGGCTGGTGATAATGACAACGAGGACGAAAAGGTCTACTACGGCTTTGGCGTGTTTATGGGACTGCCCCTGGCCGACCTGAAAGCCATGAAAGACGACTTCGTGGAGCAACAGGCGCTGACTGGTGGGCCCCCACGACATGCTCCACCGCCTCTTACTGCCATGGAAAGACGTACAAACCACTTGGAGAATGGTGAGAATCGGTACGACCGCCAAGGGGACATACACATGGCGCCTCCTCACGCGCAGCAGCAGCAGCAACAACAGCAACAACTTTCGTCGCGTATGAACGGCGGCTACGAGTGTCAGCGCAGCCAAGATCAGCAGCGAGAATACACAAACGAGCGAGACACTAGATTCGCACAAGGGTCTGCTACTCGTGATGAGGACGACAACAGTGACGGCTCGGACGAGTTTGGGAACAAATCGCATTCCCTCAACTTCATTTTGCACTAAAGACTTAGAAACAGAGCATAAGAGAGAGAGAGAGAGATGAGAGTGAAGGTTTCTTTGTATTTCTTACCTTTTTCTTCCTACCTTCGCCCTGGCCACGCGTTCTCTCTTCCCAATAGCTCGCAGAAAGAAGAGCGTTTGATGGCACTGCTACACAAAGTCTATTAGCTTCCCAACTTGCTATCCAAATGTCGTCTGTCTAACCCCTTCGACGGAAGCGCTTGTACGCCTTTTTCCCCTTCATTATCAGATCTTCATTTGCATTTCGAGTGCGGTATTCGCCGTCTCCGCTAAGTTGCGAGCCAAGTTCCTTATGCAGCTGTCGGAATTTGCGAGCAGAACCAACGGGACGCAGTGGCCCTGCGAGCAAACGCTCAAGCTGCGCACGAAGCGACTTGACCGACTGATTCTGAGTCGTCTTCTTCTTGCCGTCTTGATTTCGCTGCTTGGCTCCCAACTCAAAGAGCAAGTCGTCGTCCAGGTCCAAGTCGGCGGCCGCAGCCATTTGCTCAAACCAAGTCGCCTCTGACTTTAATTTCCCTGCAGCGTTCTCTTGTTCGTTGATGCTCTTGGCAAGACGCATGCGTTCATCAATTGCTTCCAGATATCGATGATCAAAGGGAAAGTTGGACAACCCAGTGGGCCGCTGCAACATTTTGCAGATTTGTGCGTGGTTTTTGGCATCGGTGGGCGAGACTAGAGCGATACTCAGTCCTTCCTTGTTCGCACGGGCGGTACGACCGCTGCGATGCACGAAAACTTCCGTCGAACGTGCAATGTGGTAATGCACAACGTAGTCTACGCTGGGAATATCGAGACCACGAGCAGCCACATCGGTCGCGACCAGGATACCCTTTGAGTGAGCACGAAAGCCATCCAATTTCTTTAATCGCTGGCGTTGCTGCATCTCAGCGTGCAAGGCAAACACCGGGAGGTTCAGCAGACTCAACAGACTTGCAAGTTTCCGTACTTGGTGTATAGCGTTCAAAAAGATGATGGTTCGACCTGGGTACTGGGTCAGGAAGTAATACAGAAAGCTGTCACGAGTAGACTCGGTGACTTCATGCTGGCAAAGCTCAAGCCCAGCAGGCAACGACAATGCCACATTCTCCTGCTGCTTCTTAAGCTTCAGTCTACTTTCTTCGGAAACAATCGACTTTGCACCAGGAAAGCCTATCTCAGGCTCTGCAATACCGAGATCGACGACTGCTGGCTTTCCACGAAGACCAACACGCTTCATGACACGTTCTAAGACACTCAACGCATTGCGGTGTTTCCTGGCTTTACTCTTCTGAAAGCGGCCTCCCTCTGGGATCGTTAGCGTCGCCGAAAACAGGAACGTCTGACGAACGTGGCGCGGAGGACAAGCCGACTCCATCCGAGCCTTCGCCTTGTTAGATTCGCTGCTATCCTCGACGACGACACCTTCCTTCTCTTTATCTCGTTGCCTTTGCTGCATCTTGAGCACATCATCAAGCATCATGACCTTAGCACCGCTTGTGAATTTGTCAATTTCGATATCCTCGTCATCCCCTTCTTCGTCGTGCTCTTTCTTCGCATTTTCATCATCACTAGCCTCATCGTCTTCTTCTTCATCGTCGGATAAATTCAAAAGTTCTGTGGCTGCATCTTTGCTCTTTCCATGGAGCACATTGAAGATTTTCTCCAACTCCGCATACGAACCAGGCTGTAGCATACGGTCTGCCTCGTCCACCACCAAGAAACGCAGCGTCGATGCAATATCCTTCATATGCTCGTGATTAGTCTGCATGATATCCCACAGACGGCCTGGCGTACCAATTACAATCTCAGGCCTGTAGCTGAGGATTCTCTTTTGCTTCTGCACGGCCATTCCACCCACCAAAGTGACCACTCCAATTTCGCGATGACGCACCATTTTCTCCAAATGCTGTTGGATCTGAATAGCAAGTTCACGCGTTGGCGTTAGAATCAGCGCTTTGCAGTCTTTCTTGTATCCTGGTTGCTCACGTTCATACAGCAGCTGACTCAAGATTGGAAGTCCGAAAGCCAACGTCTTACCGGAACCCGTAGGCGCCGCGCCCACCACATCACGATTGTCCACTAGCGCCGGCAGCAACGTGCGCTCCTGAATACGTGTAGGCGCTGAAAACCCACACGTTTGCAGCGACTGCATCAGCAGTGGATGTAGCTTATACTTGGTCCACTTGGGCAACTTAATGTCCTTCAATGCAACCGTCTCAAGTTGTTCATCCTTCTTCTTCGCTTTACCCGCACGATTCTTCTTTTTCTTGTTGCTCTTTGCATCTTTCTCTGCGTCACCATGTTTCTTACGCTGTGTCGGTACTTGTTCCTGTTTGATCGCTACCTTCTCCTCGGAATTGTCTTTAATCTTCTCACTGCTCTCCGATTGCTGTTTTGTGACCTTTACTCTCCTGCGCTTCTTCTTCTTCTCGTCGCTCTGATCTTGTCCAATATCGCTGTCTTGTTCCTGTTTCATCGCCTCCTTCTCTTCACAATTGCCTTCAATCTTGATCTCCGACTGCTGTTTTGTGATCTTTAACTTCCTGCGTCTCTTCTTCGTTTTCTTCTTCTCGTCGCTCTGCTCCTGTTCACTCTTGCTATCTCTGGCCAAAATCTTTCCACCATCCGCTGTCGTCTCTACGCGGTAGGTCGTAAGCTCTTCCAATTCGAAAGCGCAGCCATCCTGGAATCCGTCCAGCTGCATGTCCTCGATGTTCACCTTGGTCCACCCTGCGTCGGCCATAGACGAGCTAACATACGCAGAGCTGGAGCTAGAGCTAGAGCGTTTTTTGCGCTTCTTCGAAGGCTTTGAGCTGTCTCCGATCGCCGGAGCCATCGAGTAAGACACCATCGACACTCCACTCATGCTGTCGCTTTACCAAGTGATAGCAGCAACTAATCTCCACCAGCCGAATTCCAGCCAATCACTTCGAGTGTTAGCAATAATCTGCAGCAACAAGTAACCTTATAAACTCGGTTCTACTGAGTCATCGAGCTGATGTAGTCAGCACAGTCACTACCCTGAATAATTGATAAGCCTATGGGAACCAATATGACCAACGCTCATCATTTTCATCAATAGCAGCTCTAGACTCGATGCGTCTCGCGGTCACAAGCCGCTTAGTGCGGCGCTCGGGTATTCCACGAGCCTTCATTCCGACACTTGCATCTTCTACCAATAGCATACGAGGACTCGCCGCTGGTGCTTTTGTATCGCGCTACAATGAGATGCAGGATCCGAAAGACGTGGTCGACTTCCTGCGTCGCAAGAGCTTGAGCCTGCGTGAGACCGACTCGCATTTTATAGTGCGTGATTGTCCCTTTTGTCACTCCACCTACGGCAAGGCCGACAATCTCTTCAAGTTGTACGTACACAAGACGCAGGGTGTGTACAAATGCCATCGCTGCGGCTCCGCGGGTAGTTGGTTTGACTTTAAACGCAAGCTGCAGGGTGGCTTGGGGATTACCTCATCTAGTTGTGCATTGTATGGTGAGAGTAACACTAAAGCACTGAGAGATGTTGAGGAGGTGAAAGTCATTCAGACTTTGGACAATGAAAAGGCGATGGCAATCCAGAAGAATCTTCTCGACGATGACGAGTTCAAACCGGTCCTTAAGTACTTGACGGACACCCGCGGTCTTACATCGGAAGTGTTGCAAAAATATTGTGTAGGAGCTATCGAACAGCCATTCTGGAACTACGAAGTAGGTGAGCGCGTTAATGCCAAATGCATTGCGTTTCCGTGGATGGCACGACAGATGGATATGATCGCGATGGGTGTTGTGTGTCAGGAGAAGAAACATGCAATTGAGGACAAGAATTTGTATGACGTTGTACGACTTAAATTACGTGCTGTGGATGACAAAGGAAAGCAGCAGCTTGTGCCCAAGGGAGGTAGTTGGGGTCTCTTTGGCTGGAATACGGTACCTACAGCTGCAGACGAGCTGGTGGTTACTGAAGGTGAGTTTGACGCCATGGCTGTGCACCAGGCGACAGGAATGGCTGCAGTATCGCTACCAAATGGCTGCCAGTCACTACCACCGAGTGTCTTACCTTTACTAGAGCGATTCAAGCGCATTTATCTCTGGATGGACAACGATGCTTCAGGGCAGATGAATGTCGAGAAGTTTGCGGCAAAGCTTGGTGCAAGTCGCTGCTACATTGTTCGTATTCCTACGAATGTGTCGTCGTCTTCCGTGAAGGACGCAAATGATGCTCTTCGAGCCGGTCTAGATCTTAGTGCTATTGTGAATGCTGCCGAACGTATGCCACACAATCAGATCACTACATTCGAAGAGCTTCGTCGTGCTGTCTATGAAGAAATTGTCAACCCTCTTAAAGCCTGTGGCGTGCAATCGCGGGCATTTCCGACACTAAACAGGTTGATGAAAGGACATCGCATGGGCGAAGTGACGATACTCACGGGCCCTACAGGATGTGGTAAAACTACCCTCTTGAGTCAACTATCGCTCGACTTGTGCGGTCAAGGCGTAAGTACACTATGGGGTTCGTTCGAGATCAAAAACACACGATTGATGCACAAGATGCTGACGCAGCTTGCGCAGCGCAACCTGTCTGGCGACATAAATGCATTCGAGGCTGCCGCTGATCGGTTTGAGGCGCTTCCGATGTACTTTTTGCGATTTTTTGGGAGCACGGATGTGGACGAAGTGTTAGACGCCATGGAGTACGCTGTGTACGCTTACGATGTGCAGCATATCCTGTTGGACAATGTGCAGTTCATGATGGCAGGTCAAGGTCGCGGTTTTGACAAATTTGAGCGCCAGGACGCGGCACTGGACAAGTTTCGAAAATTTGCTTCGGTCAAGAACGTCCACCTTACGCTTGTCATCCATCCGCGCAAGGAGCAAGAGGATCAAGACCTTACACTGTCTTCGGTGTTTGGGACGGCAAAGGCAACCCAGGAAGCGGATAATGTGCTCATTCTGCAGCGCACCCGTGGCGAATCCAAGTTGGATATTCGCAAAAACCGTTTTGACGGCACGTTGGGATCAATTCCCTTGCAATTTGACCAGGATTCTGCTTCATTGTGTGAAATCGGTAGGGAAGGAATGTCGGAAGGTGTTGCATCCATAGATCTGGAAGCTCAGATGGAACTCGCGCAAAGACGACGCATACAACAGCGTTCTCGTGAACAGGAGCATCTCCACCCTGAGCCGTTGGACAATGTCTTGCCGAGCTTCGAGCCTGAGGACAACTCATCTGTGCAAGAGATCCAGTATATGGTAGCACCAACTACAGATTCTGGACGCCACAGCCACACGAACGGATTGAATGGGCTAAACGGTAGCTATAGGTTCAAGGTCAATGGCGGTTCTTTGCCAAGACTAAATGGTGACGATGCAGACGACCATCACTTCGATGGCAGTAATAGCGGTCTCAATGGAAGCTCCAGCCATTCTCGACCTGGTTCGGGTCTCAATGGCCAACGCGGAGGTGATGGCGGCGGTGAGCCCTTTGCTGCGTTCACGCCAATCATCACACAATAGTCACAAAGCTCTCCTTGAGAAGATGGCACACGCCGTAGTCTTGCACACTGCTAGTTTTTTGCAGTGCGCTTTGTTTTCTAATGCAAATTGTCTCTATCAACTTGTTGTGGGGTCAGAGCCATGGACACTAAAGACGCCATGCAAAAGCCACGCTGACTAAGCTATCGCAACGACAACTGCTCGTAGATTGTCCACGTGACTGCAGTAGAGAGGGTTCGCTTAACCACACGCGGAGCGATGCCCTTCGCAAAGCCACGCAAGCCTTCGTCGCAGTAAATCTTGGCCACCGTTTGACGCAACGTGAGCAAGTTTTGCATGGGCGCAACGTCTCCTTTACCGTTATACTTCATGATAGCGAGCTGCATGCGTGTCTTGATCACGTCAGCCGGATGCACGATAGACGTGGCTAGTACGCCCGCGACCACGCCACTACTGAAGTGCACGCTGTACAATGGCAGATGTGAAAACTTGTGAGTCCACGAGTCGCGCAAGCGCGTGTAAATGAGCACATAAAGTCCAGAGAACGGCACATCTCTGATGAGGGTAGGCACCATGCCACGGTACAGGCCGCGTACGCCTTCATGGTGCAATACGTGACGCACTACCTGCAAGTTGCTGTCGTACGTGCCGGGAGGCAGGAACTCCATCCGTGCTTTCACAATAGTAAAGGGCGACATGATTCCACCAGCAAATGTTCGCGCAAAGGCCCCAGCTAAGAACGTATTGACTGCAGAGCTTGGGAACACGTTCAAGCAATAGTCCAGCGTGGCGAAGTAGAGGCCAGCACCGCCTGCCACGCGCACGAGCGTAGGCGACGTCCCACGCCACATGGACCGGAATGTCGCTGCATAATCGCTGGCTGACCGTGAGGTTGTAGTAGTGTTTGGCAGCGGGCGACGAGAAGAGGCTGTAGATGGTTTCGAAGGCTCAACGTACGATGTGAACGCGCCCTGTTGATGGGTGCGCAGCACGTCCAGAGGCTGAAAAGCTAGAGCTGAGATCATGCCCGATATTGCACCTGCCAGCAGCTTCTTGGTCTTGTGTGTAGCCCCCGAAATCTCATCGCCGCGACGTTGATCTTTATTCAGCTTCGCTACCGCTAGGGACGGATGTGCCGCCATGATTGATATAATAGATAATAGAGAACATGAAATTAATTAATAATACGCAATACAAATGAAAGTAAAGTAGCGATTACTTTTGGATAAAACAACTCTTAATCGATTATATGACAATACTCGCACATCTATTGCGATCATTACCAAGATGAGAAAGCGTCTGCAAATCTAGCGCGGGAAATCTCTTTTCTTCTTCTTCGCTTCATTTCACGGCGTAGTTAACGATGCGGCCAATGTCTTTCGTTGTCGCTCTTACAATCGACACAGCGCTTGCACAAGGAATGTTGTCCAGTAAAGATGTGTGGCACGTATCATGAAGGCGCAAGACTTGTTGCTCATGCACTTTTGCTCTCCAACTTTGGTAAGGATAGTAGATTGGGTGCGTCGAATCCACTGCTTGTTTTTTGATACACTAGCGTGCTCGTGCTTGCTTCTACAGAATATCTGAGAGCATTTGCTCTTGGAAAGGCCACACTGGTCTTAGCTAAGAGGCGGGGCACACCGGTGTTTTGTAAAAATACTTTTTGATAGCGATATGCTCGGAAATTCTGTACGTCAGAACCTAATTTTTTTTCTTATTCTGCTTAAAACAGCTTAAGGCAATGCCCAAAACACGTTGTCGCCATTATAAGATTCTTGCGTCGTTCAAAACCGCGAGCTATACGAAGTACTGCAGTACTTCTGGAGCAAGTTGACGTTCCTGCTGAACTTCAGCGCAAAGCGGCCGTTTCTCAAGTGCGAGTTCTTCATGAAGCGCTAGTTTGAAGAGGAACAGTGCTACGGAGTGCTGCAATATGACCACGTAAAGTGCACCGCTAAGTACTAGGAATGAGATGTGAGCGCGGCCATTAACATGGTCAATCTGCTCAAGCGCGAAGTGCTAGGATTTGGGCGCATCGAACAGTAAGTAGATCGGAACTCGTGGATACGAGAAAGTGTCCACCCAAGCAAGTCTGAAGTCAATGTCAATAGAACCAATTGAGAATACCATAGTGACGAAGCTGTATGGACTAGCACTTGGCCCCAATGCCAGTAACACGGAGATGGCCGAGAATGTGCCATCAATAATCAGCAGATCGTGAGATTGCCGAATGGGGACTAAAATATGCTATTGAAGGTATTGACTGTACAGGATAAATAATAGGCTGTAAATTAACTTGGTAGGGTATGGTGTGGTACGTGTACCACACTGCAAAAAAAGTTTGAAGAAAATAACTGATGGCCAGCACAAAAATGGGAGGCGAAGCTTGTGTGACTCCAACCTGCGGAAAGAGCAGCTCGCTCGTATGTCCAACTTGCAAGAAGCTGGGCATCCCTTCGGCTATGAGCTCGTTTTGCTCGCAGCAGTGCTTCAAAGGCTACTGGTCGTCACACAAGGCTCTGCACAAGATGTTTATGCAAGCACTAGAAGAAGAACAGGCTCGCGCTGAGCACGAATCGCCCTTCGACGGCTTCCAGTTCACGGGCAAGTTGCGGCCTGGAACTGTGTCGAAGATGAGCGAAGTACTTGATCACATCAAACGGCCGGACTACGCCGAGACGGGCGTTCCAGTATCGGAGCAGCAGGCAAGCAATGCCATTCCTATTTACACGTCCGAGCAGATTGCAGGCATCCGGGAGGCCTGTCGTCTCGGTCGGGAGGTGCTGGATATTGCAGGCAAAGCATTGCGTCCTGGTGTTACGGGTGATGAAATTGACAAAATTGTGCATACGGCGTGCATGGAACGTGATTGCTACCCGTCGCCACTGAACTACTACAACTTTCCGAAATCGGTATGCGTCTCGGTAAATGAGGTCATTTGCCACGGTATTCCGGACTCGCGTCCCTTTGAAGACGGCGATATCGTCAATCTTGATGTGACAGTGTACAAGAATGGCTATCACGGAGATCTGAATGATACCTTCTTGGTGGGTAATGTAGACGAAGACGGCGTACGGCTAGTAAAAACGGCGTTTGAGACCTTGGCAACAGCGTCCAAGCTTGTGCGACCCGGAACGATGTTTCGTGAGCTTGGCAAACACATTGCCGCGGTCGCCAACGCTCAGGACTTTTCAGTCGTGAAGACGTACTGTGGTCATGGAATTGGGTCGCTGTTTCACTGCTCTCCAAATGTCCCTCATTACGCGAAGAATAAGGCCGTTGGCATCATGAAGCCTGGCATGATCTTTACTATTGAGCCGATGATTAACATGGGTTCATGGCGTGACAAGACCTGGCCTGATGGATGGACGGCCGTCACGCAGGATGGTATGCGTTCTGCGCAGTTTGAACACACGTTCCTCGTGACAGAGACAGGATACGAGATTCTTACTGCGCGCGAGAACGAGCCAGTGATGGAGTGGGATTTTGCCAAAGTGCACCGACCGTAACTCTGTGTCTTAGTTTCGTAATAGGAGACGCGGAGGACGCCAAGTGAACCACTACCAATAAGTGTCAGTCTCACGTTGTGATGTGTGCGTGTCCAATTGGGGTGGGAGACTGCTTGTGCCCTTGAGTAATGGCGAATGTTTCCACATATTTTACAACATTAAGGCACTTTTTTAGCACTCTTACTGATTCTTGAGTAAGTAATTTTCCTTATTTTTGTGAAAAGAAGATAGGTAGAAAAACATGCTCAAGAAAAGTATAGCTAATCAAAATTATAAGAAAGAAGTAGGTTAGCTGGTAAAGTAAAGATAACACCCATCATTAGCAAGAATGTCTAGCCCCAACATCAACAAATTGACAATCAACTTGTCAAATAAAAAGCGTTCGTCATAGCTATAACAACATATTACCTGCAACAAGAAGAGGTAAAAATGGTGGTAGAATGGTTTGGCATTGGGGCAAATGATACTTAGAAATGTGTTTCTTGCAGAACATCGCGGCGTATGAAGAGTACGAGTCCATTGAGCGAGCTCACCAGTCGACGGGCTCATTACTCTCAGGTCTAATAAGTCACCAGCGCAACATTGACCCGGATAATATGACCTATGAAGAGCTCCTGAGGCTTGGAGAAGAGGTCGGAGACGTGAAGAAGGAGCGGTGGCGACAAGCAGCTGTGCAAGTGCTATCAAGTCTCCCGACTCATTGCTGGACCCGTAGCCATGGCGAAGACACGTACGTCTTTCTTCGTTCGTGACAGTTTATGTGAGATTGTTACTGATTGAGATCTTTGCTCGCACAGATGCATCATTTGTCAATACGATTTCATGCCAAACGATCACGCCCTGACTCTTCCGTGTGCTCACGTCTTTCATGAAGGTACGTTACCAGTCCTTTAGACACTGCGAATCGTACTAATCCTTATGTGTAGATTGCGTTGGCGGCTGGATCCGTGAAAATAACAGTTGTCCTCTGTGCAAACGGGAGATTACCTCAATATATTAGAACTACTTCACTGCAACACAAGGGTGTGATTCCTTACGTTGTATTCGACGGAGGTCCTCTTCCTATGAAAAAAGGTACAGA